>CAJNOI010000323.1:0-39117 GCA_905250115.1 Adineta steineri | reverse complement strand
ATGAATCAAAAGAAAAGAAAATTCAATTTTCATGACAAGGGGTGAAACAAGAGTAATAAGAGAAAAAAAAACAAAAGTAAAATTTTTCTTTTTCATACAAAATCAAAAACGTACCCAGAAGGTTTTGGTATTGAAAGGATTCATCATAAATGTTTATCTAAACCAAAAATATGTAATAAAGAAGCGAAAATATTCAGTTGCATTAAAGATCAATTAAACTATTGGATTTATTTTTTTTTTGAAAATGTCTAATACAATGAATAATAAATAACTAATGTCAAGTAAATATAGGATTCATAAATCGTATATGCGGATCAACTCAACTATCATTATAGCCTTGCTATAGCCTGCACATGGTGAAGCACAGCAAGGTGAACAAGCAAAAAAGAAAAAGAAAAAAGAGAAAAAGTAAAAAAAACACTCGACAAAGTATATGTATGCGTTTCTTCTTGTACAGAACGGAAAGGATCTGTGTAACTGTTACTCAAACGACAATCGATTTTCGAGAGACGAAGGTATACGACGCACAGAAAAAAAAATGTAAGCGCCTCCGCATATGTGTCAGTAATTATATTTTAGATATAAGTAATGCGTGACGAGTAATGATAGAGAGAGAGATATTACGCTTCGGCGAAATTTGTTTACTTTTTTACGTCCTCTTGAAAACTTAATCGAAATGCAGTTTTTCATATTTAGTAAAAGAAATAGAGAGTGATTTTTTTGATAAATTTGATTATTTGTATTCATTATAACTTATTTTTTGATTGTATTCGTTTAGGATAAATTCATTTACGACTATATGTTTACCACCGGAAATCGACATATAGAACTACATACACACGCGTTTACTTAATACCGGATCATTTAACGATTGGTTCAATATACTGTTGTTCAACCAACCAGTTACTTAGCAAACAAGAGAAAAAAAGCGAAAGAGAGAAAAAGAAGATCGAGTTATGATGAAAAAATTTATTCATTTAAAGCGTATCATGATTGAAAGTGGTGAAGATTACGGATTAAATTTTCCAAGTAGTCCAAAGACACCCAATACAGTAAGTAAAATATTTTTAATAGAGAGAAGAATATATTGAAAATATTTTTTTTCTTCGTATTATTAGTACTCACCTGAATTAGAACGATTATGGCGTGAAACATCTCATCTTCGTGCTGATCCATCACTTATTCTTGAAACACCTAATGTCTACGAACAAGCTGCTCGTCTGAAAAAACTCGGTGTTGTTGATCATATAACTCAATTTGATATCAATGGATCCCAAAATGTAACTGACGAATTGAGCAAAACACCTTCAGCTATGTCTTTCTCATCATCATCATCAACTTGTTCATCTGATTTCAGTCCACCTGCACATCTTGTTCCATTACAAATGTATCATCATCACAATCGTAATCCTCATAATCACCATCAACATCGTCATCATCATCATCAGCAGTTATATTCTATGACAACATCAATAAATGAAGTTTCATATCAACATCCAGGTTCCAAAATGCGTTCAAGTCCATTAATTCAATCTCCTACTGCTCTACTTCTTTGTCGAAAACGTTTACCATTAGATAATGAATTAATCAATGAAGAATTATCAGCAACAACAACGTATGAAAGTTTTATGCAAAAACAACAGTGTCAATCAGCATGTTGTTGTTTATACAATGATCACACAAATTCAACATTATCTTGTTCCAATTCAATAAATAATCATACAGAAATGATTAAAACAGAACCTTTACAATATTCATCTGATTATTCAATAGATTTTGGACATCAATTATATGATGAAACAACACTTTCAACTACATCCTCAGATGCATATTCATCATCATTACTTATTCCAGTTTCATTACCTATGGATGATACGAAATCATCTTCATCACCATCATCATCAGGACTTGAGTATTCATTAACATCTCCAATTCATATAAATAATAATCAGAATAATATGAATGATATGTGGTCTCCACCAGTAGTATCAACAGGTAGAAAACGTTCAGCAACAAATACAATAAAAGAACCAAAAGCAAAAAGAAAAAATTCTCAACTATCAACGAATAATACTGAAGGAGATACACAACGTTCAAATACTATGATACATGTATGTAGTCATCCCGGATGTGGAAAAACATATAATAAATCATCACATTTACGTGCTCATGAACGAACACATTCTGGTATTAAACCATATTCATGTGCATGGCCGTCGTGTGGATGGAAATTTGCCCGATCTGATGAATTGACACGACATTATCGGTAAGTGCTTTTATTAATGAAAAAAAATAATAAACTTGAAAAAAAAATATGATTGTCTATGTTTATGTTTAGGAAACATACTGGTGTCAAACCATTTGCGTGCAAATTTTGTGATCGAGCTTTTGCTCGTTCTGATCACTTGACACTTCATATGAAACGGCATCTTTAAACTAAAAGCAAGAAATGCATTTTCTTTTGTACATGTGTTTTTTTCTCGGTGTCATTTACATCGGTGTGTGTGTGTGTGTATGATGAGTTCTTAGAGCCAAGCATCAATTAATTTGGCAATGTGCAAAATAACAAAGTTTTGTCTCTCTATTTCTTTGTGTTTTTTGTTTTGTTTTGTTTATTGTAAAGAAAAAAATGAAAAAAATAAGATTATTATTCTTTAGTGAGAAAAATTGTATGTTGAGCACCAACAGCTACATTAACTATTTTTTTAATATCCATAAATTTCGATGACATTATACGTGGAATTTTTATATCATCTTCTCCATGTCCATGTTGAAGTGATGTACCAGCACCAAATGAATAGACTTTGCCTGTTTCATCGATTATAAATGATACATGATTTCCACAAGCTATATCAATAACTTTTGGAATATTTGAAATCAGTGTTGGTTGATCAACATGAGTTGTTAAACCATCAATACCTAATTGACCTTCATGGCAACGTCCCAACACATAAACTTCACCTAAAACAAAAAAAAACACATATTATTAATGATTGATCATTATTCAGATTTACCAGTCGTAGTGAGACCAAGTGTATGATGTAGACCACCAGCAAATTTTTTCCATTGATAACCGTCAAGTGATGGTATATGTGTTGGAAAAAAGACAGAATCTGTTGATGGTAAACCTAATATTGATAGAAAAAAGAAAACTTATTCGTCAGTTCTCAAGACATAATAAAATAAGATAATATTACCGATTTGATGAAAATTATTTAATCCACCAGCAAGTATATAAGGTTGGCCTTGTACTTTTAAGAAATAATGATGTGCACCTGTGAAAATATCTTCAAATAGTATTTTCTTTTCTTTAATAGATGAACGATTATAAAGAATAGGTGCTGGTGTAATTAATCGTTCTACATATATATATATATAAATATTTTATATTAATCAAATTAAACAATAGATCATACCGATCCCACCACGTCGACCATTTTCACATGCATAATGATTAAGTCGACCTAATTGACCTGTTTCTCCATTACCGCATGAATAAACTTGTCCTGTTTCACTAAGAAACAAGACAAAATCATTTCCACTTGCTAGTTTGACAATTTTTTCTGGTAATGATATTTCAACTGGATGTTTAGCCATTTTACTCTTACGAACAAGACCATATATTCCATTTGTACTCGAACGAAATGTGCCCCAGCGTGAAACATTCGAAAAACAATATGAAATAGTACATGTCATATATAAAAATATCGATAAAACATACCATAAACTTTACCAAGATTTGATAAGATTAATGTATGACTATCACCAGCAACAATTTGTATTATGTTTTCGTCATCATTTCTTATTACTTTAGTTAGATCAACTTCTCCAAATGGATCACTATCATCATCGTCATCATCATTATTATCTGGACGACCCAAAGCATGTTCATCATTACAACCAAATGTATAAATATTATTTTGATCTGTTAAACAAACAGAATGTAAAGGACCAGCAGTAATTTGTACAATAGGTTCAGGAATAAGTACAGGTTGAGGATTTTTTCGTTGATCAATAGAACTTTTAAGACCTAATTGTGTCATACCATTTTCACCAACAGCTAATACTTGACCACCTTTAGAATTACCATTAACAATTGATGGTATAGATAAATAAGTGGTTTGTCGACGAATAGTTCTACGTGTATTATTCGTAGGACGTGCTGGACGAGCTATTGATGATTTTGAACGTGATTGTTGAACTAAAATAATTTCACTTAGGATATTGTTGAAGAAAATAATAACAATAACAAACCATCAGTTGTTTTAACTGTTTTTCGTTTAGTTGCAAGTTCTTTTATTGAGACAGTACTTTTTTTCTTTCCATTTGCAGTTTTATTAGATGGTGATGCAGATCGATAACGAATATTTTTAGCTGTAACAGGTGTAGTATTTATACGAGGTGCACCTTTCATTGTTCTGTCTTTGAAATGACTAAAACAGATACATATATATGTATATATAACTAGATGATATATAAAGACAAGAAAGAGAAGAAAGACAATATATAAAAATGAGAAAGAATTAGATAGAAAAATGAATATGTATAAGTGCGACATCACTATAACGATATAGTAATAGAGCGATGTCTGATAATAAAAATCTTCATCATTTTAATTTACAGCTTATTCATGATATATTAACATTCTTTTCACTATTATAATGCCATTTATATATATATCGGAGAAATTAGGTCTTCTATTTTATTTATCTTCTGTGTTTTAACAAACTTTTTTGCGTATCATTTGATCTATTCATATATATGTCGAAGTTTGACACCGAAAAACATCCATTTATATAACTTTACATATTTTATTTTTATTTCATATTATCGTCACAAAAAAATAACTTAATAATAACAACACAAATATCTCGATTAAACCGAGTGTAACGAACAAGAAAATGAAAAAAAAGGAACAACATTAAAGATCAAGAAAATGATCATGCATTAGTAATTGTATCTTCATCATAATTAACATGACGTACTTTTTTGAAAGCAAACATAATATAAAGTCCTAAAATATCAAAACAATTAAGTAATTAAATAGATATTTTAACAAAATCTTACTTGTCATATCCCATTCTTGTTGAGATAGGGTTCGCTAAATAATTAAGAAAATATTGATAATATTGAATCAATTAAGAAACTTACACAATATTTTATAGAATCTGCTTGGTGTTCCATATTAGCATTGTCAATGTATCTTTTTGCATGTGCATATTGAGAATCATTGTTTGATTGCTCTTCTGAATTGCTCGATGTGAGTCCATAGCGCTAAATCATTTGTTTTCTTAAATTAAGAAATTTTTACTATATAATCGACTTTACCTCTAAAGCCTTCATTGTCCTTAATAGAGAACGACCATCTCCATTTGCACTATGTTTATCAAAATAATCTTTGAATGTTTGACGATCAACTCTTTCTAAACCATGTTTTTCTGCCAATCTATTAAATATTAAATAATAGAGAAAACTGAAATATTTTAACTTACTTTTCGAGTAAAGGAAAGTAAACAAGATATTCAGGACAATCAACAACTTCATCAAGACTAAAATGATATTTAGCTCCAAATAATGGAATTGATTCGTTGTCTGTTGTTTTGAGATTAATCGAAGGATCGAAATTAATACTGAACACATCATTTGAAATACTTTGATTGGGTGTTTGACGACAACGCTCACTAAAAAACGATTTTTTCTACTAACTATTCAAGTAATTAAAAAGATAAAAGCATACACTAACTGACAGGAATTCACCGTTGTACCAATGAAATAACCACCTATACGTAAAAACTCAGCAGCATTACGTAAAAATTGATTAGCTGATTCGAGTTTATCAAATGCATAATGAAGAACAAATTGAGTACTAACAAGATCGAAGCAAGGTTTCTTTTCTTCAAATTTATCTCGAAGCAACTCCTAGTATGTAAAAAGTATGTTCATATAGCAAATGAAAATAAATCTAAAACAAAAAACATACTGTAGTACAATTGAGTGGGAAGAATTCTGCTGAATAACACGATTTTCTTGTATGATAACGTTGCTTACATACATCAACTGATTTTTCAGCAAGATCTACAAAACAATTATCAAAACTAATAAATAACAATGATCAATTTCTTTAAACTAACCAGAAAAAGTAACACGATTTACATGTCCAATATCCCATTTTAGTTGATCTCCACCTAGAAAATGACATTGAACATATTATAAAACTAGATGAATAGTATATACCTTTGCCACAGCCCATGTCAAACACATGAATTCGATCCTTTCGTTCAGAATCTTCATTTCTAATTAATTGTAAATATTCATCTATAATAGAAAGTATGATAAAATAATTTAATAGATTCTGTAGAATGTCACATACTAATTAATGTGCTTTTGATCCAATTGTTAAAATTGCGCATATATAAAATTTTACTTTCATTTCGTCGTTGTAAACCATGTTCTTGTGGATTATTATAATATGAATGAGCATCGCGAGCTTCAGAGGGTGTTGCCTGAGTTTCAAATGAACTAGCCATTCTTCAAAATAAGAATTAATATAAAAAAGTAAAATAATACAATACTTTAAATAGATCGTTATAATCTGGGAAAAAAATTAGTATGTCATGAATGAATGAAATAACTTTTTCTTTTGTATGAACTTTGAGTATTCGAAAAGCCAATCAAGCGTTCTTTAAGTTTTGTGACTATAAAGATGTCACTCTTAATCAAAAATATCAGAAGATTATCAGTTAATTTCTTATTCTCAGAATGAGAATCTGGTTAGATATATATAAATTGTTCTCATCTATTATTTATCAAATTATTTTCTCCGAAACTTTTGTTTGTTCTGATATCATCAAAAACATAACATGATATGATTTATCTCATAGTATTAGCTTCTTTCAAGTATACATGACATGCGAATCTAAGAAAAGGAATGTTTTATTTATAATTTCACACTTACATTCTTAGAGATCACTTTTGGTAGTAGATTTAATTATGTTTATGTATATTAGTGTCATAAAATAGATTCAAGATTGCTAAATATATACTATAGACATACTGGTAAACGTTTTAGAAAGACTATTTGTTATCTTACGTTTAGAAAAACAGTATATCGAATAGATAAGATAATCGTGCTTTTGTCATTCACAGTATCAAATGATGGTATCATTTCAACACAGTGTTGCTAAGTCTTCCGGATTTTCTAGAAAAGTTCCAAATTTTCTCAGTTTCTCTGGATTTTTCCAGATTTTAGATGATTTTTATTGAATTAAGTTTTATTTATTTCTTAATATTCAGAAAAATTTTTTTTTTATTTGACATCGGCTCCGTGACTTATACTTCTTATATATTTAGTTTATAATATTTTGATGTTGCTTTTCTTTTGGTATATTGAAACATGTGTTTTTTGAAATAATAAATGATATAATCTTTTTATTTCATAAATAAAAATTAGATTTATTTTGAAAATTATACTTGAATAATGTACAGAAATTAAGTATTGATA
Source organism: Adineta steineri (assembly GCA_905250115.1). Classification (NCBI taxonomy): domain Eukaryota; kingdom Metazoa; phylum Rotifera; class Eurotatoria; order Adinetida; family Adinetidae; genus Adineta; species Adineta steineri. Next base: position 31,616 of record CAJNOI010000323.1, on the reverse strand, counting down.
TATAAATGAGAGCAAATAAAAATCTGACAGTTAAGGTTCTGATCATGCAATTAAGTAAGAAAATCGATCTGATATAAGCTTTTTGTAAAAAGTATCAATTACTACAAAAATGGACTAACAATATTCGTTCAAACAGGTTGAAGATATGTAATTGATTCTAATAAATTATTTGAATCTGAATTATATTCGATGTAAAGTCGAAAAAGAAGACGATATAAAGTTCTTTGATTTCCAGCAAGAAGATCATTGATTCGACAATATTCTTCAATGTCGATACTAACTAAAATAATTAAATTCGAAAAATATGATTTTATTTTGAGGAAAACCGTAATATTTACTTTGATTCATAAGTTGAAAAGCTAATTGAAGCTTAGTATGAGATTGTTCACGTGATATTGGTCTTTTATGATTATATTTATTAAGTATTATAAAATAATTTTCTAAATGAGATATTAAATAAAGTAAATTTAATCCATCTTGAAAATATTGTATATCAATTTGTTTTATATAAATATTATAACGATATAAATGACTATTTATAAATTTCAATAAAGTTTTTTCGATACTTGCTAATTTATCGAATGCAAAATCGAATACAGAATCAATAAGATCATCTTGTTTTAAAGATCCTATCTAAAATAGAATAACGAAGAATTTCTATTTAAAAGGAGAACCATTGAATCTTTACTTGCAGCCATTGATTGTCTATCATGATCATCGATGAAACATTCATTCACAATTTTTGTTTGTAATATTCCATTCGTTTTTTTAACCATATTGACTTTTAAAAACAAATTTTTCGGTAAATTAGAATATTTTCTATTATTAAAAAACTTCATATATGCTCGAAGAAGATGTAAAATAGGAATAAAATCTCGATTATAAATTTGTTCAAATGTCCACTTAATAGTTTGGTTTTGTTAATCAAAATGTATTTCAAGATAATTACGAATACGTGTAAGTGTCTTTTTTTATATTCTTCAGATAAAAGTATACCATCATAAAGTAATTGAATAGTTGGTTGATAATATTCAACGTAAATTTTTGGTTAAATTTCCTTCAACTGCTACACAAAATGCTTGTCAAGATTGTGTAAAATTACTTTCAAACTCAATTAATATCACTCATTTTGATTCCATATCATTAACATCATCATCAATGACAAATTCAGTTCAATTGTATCGATCGATGATATGATAAAAGTATTAATGGATGATAACTCAATACAGTTATGAGCATATTATAATCAAGAAATATCTTATGATGATTATCAAACAAAGGAATGTTTAGGAAAATATCTATGTGATGAAACATTTCCAGATTTTTGTTGCTAATGTTGCGGCAATACTTGATACGATGAAAGATAATCAAAACCAAATTTTATTATGTTGTGTGTTTATATGTAAAGATTTGATTAATAATAAATAGCGAAATTAACAGGATACTTATGTTTTTAAATGAACGATGAGCTCGAACGTTTTTTATTTTATTATTATAATTATATATTAAAAAATGAACAAAAAAATCTTCATTATAAACAAAATTTCTATAATTAAACTTTGTTCACCTACATTTAATATATTCGGCAATTCAAATCATCCGACCAATCATCACTACCTACACATTTATTACAAACAAATATTCCATTTGGATCTACTCTGTTTTTAATTGATTTTAATTGATTATAGTTTTTTATCGTACCAAAAAACTTTTGCTGCCAATATTTTTCATTTGGATCACCTTCATTCATATATACACCAGATTGTGAACCTCCTGCGATTGTTTGTAGAATGTTTACGCTTCTTGTGACAGTCTTAGCAATTATTTCTTGCTCTTCAACAGATGTTCCATCAACCCATCTCTCATTATAGATCATATGGAGAAGAGCAGTGCGCCATGCAGGGTTAACACTATTATTTTGTGTTTTACTGGACACTTTCCCACCAGCAACAAAATTTCCCATAAGAAGCGACATATGTCCACCTTTGAGTTGAAAAAACACATCAGCAACTTGTTGCGGCTTATTACGTACAATTGCTTCAGGAATAAGACGAGATCCAAGTATCTGATTCTTGCCTGTCGGATTCTGTGGTTCCACAATTGTGACAAAAAAATCATTAAAACTAGAAAATTGTATAAAAGAAGAGCGTGCGAAATTGAAATCAGTATATTTATTGTATAATTGATCTATTGTTGTATATGCCATTTCACTGTCTCCATTGGGTAATAGAAGCCCAATGATAAATGTTTTATCTCTTATATAGAAATAACCAGCCCATCCAGCATCTGCTAATGTTGGCAAGAACTCAACAAAATCGTGAATAAAACTAGCATAACGAGTCTCATTTGATGGATAGATAACTTGAAGACTGCTGATAATAGATGGTGATGAATAAGTACGTAGTACAACCGATAGTACAACTGCAAAAGTTCCACCTCCTCCACCTCGTAATGCCCAAAATAAATCGACATTTTGACAACTATTTACGGTTTTGCGACGTCCATTTGCCATAATCACATCAAATTCAAGAACTTGATCAGCAGCTAATCCTTTCCATCTTGATAATGGACTATGCCCACCTCCTTGTAGATAACCACCACTAACGCTAACAGTACTTGCTGCTCCACCAATGGCAGTTAAATTATATAAAGCTAACCATGCATAAACTTCACCCCATTGTACACCTGCACCAACACGAATAGCATTCAAGATATTTTTACCAGTACATAACGAGTAGTTTTCTAGTAGAGTGAAGTGTTTCATATAATGTAACCAAAGAAGTAATGCTCCTTTTGCAGTTGATCGACCTAAATAATCATGTCCTGTAGTTTTTATGACAAGACGTAGATTATAAGTGTTCACTAATCGTAATGTTTTTTGAACATGTTGAGGTAACGTTGCATTGACTGCTAATATAGGTACAGAGCCTTGATTACATGTCATACTATTGTAATAAATAGAACATGAACTATTTTCCCAATTAGCAGCTTGCATTGCACCTGCGTGATCACTTCTCCAAGACGAATTTGTCCATTTATTTCTTGCTATATTACATGCATTGATATTAGATGGATTAGAATTACAAACTGCGGCTGATGGTTGAGAAGAAATGAGTTGTCCATCAATTGATTGATTAAAAGTTTGCCATATTGAGGCACTCGGCCAACAAGTAGAATCATTTGACAGACACCGACAATATCCTTCTTGTATATGAGAAAACAAATTGTCATACATAGTAAAGAAAGTGCAAAATATAAAATAAATCTACCTGATAGTATGAGATGTTCACATAGAACAAAGATTATTAAGAAATAAATAACATAGAACATAGAATGTTGCATATTATGATAGTATTACTTTGTGCACTGGTTAGCAAATTTATATTGTACACCTTTATATATGGTCACGTGCAAAAGAATACTCTTGACGCTAACGTAAATCAAAAGTATTGTTTTCATTCGACGAAATTTTTTTCTGTGTATATAACAAGACGCATGCCTGCTGATACTGGGTCGGAGTAATTAGCCGAAGCCGAAGAACGAAAAAGACTAATAAATTGATTGGCTGTTCTATTTCATATATCTTATACATTTAAGTGCTATTAATTTTAAAAGATGTCACCATCATGCAACATATTCTAAATGTTTTGAGCGAAAACTAAATAATCATCGGTTTATTAGCTTCTTGATAATTACTAGATTGATGGTATAAAGAACTTAAAAGGAATTATTGATAATATTTGAAAGAATCCAGACTTAAATATTTTAATCGACTATACAAAATTAAATGATACAACATCAATAGTATATAAAAAATACAACGATAACTCGACTTATCAGAGGGAGGAAAAATTGAATACATAGATCTAGTCAAAAGATCCTATGTAAAAGATAAGTCGACCTATCAAAGGGAGAAAAGAATGTATGTACAGATTTAATCAAAAAAAAATTATATAAAGGATAAGTTGAGTTGTCAAAGGAAGAAGAAAATCAAACGTATAGACCTAACTGAAAGATGCTATCTAAAGGATAACTCGACTTATCAAAGAGAGAAAAAACGAATGTATAGATTCAGTCAAAAAAAATTTTGTAAAGGATAAGTCGAGTTATCCACTTGAAATAAGTCGAGTTATCAAAGAAAGAAAAAATGAATGTATCGTTCTAGTCAAAAGATACTGAAGTTGTTTCAGTCATTATGACTGAGAAAAATGTAAATTATACGATAGAAACCACTTAATTTTGAAAGGCTTTTACATTTAAAATTTTAAGATAGTTATTAATGAATTAAAAATCTTTTTGCTTTTATTTTAAAAGTCATTGGGAAAGTTCTCTTAACTCCGAAATCTTTGTACATTTATTAATATACATATATATATCGATATATATTAGACTGTTGCAGGTAAACTACGGATCGACAGCTACAGGTTAAACGAGTTTGCCGCAACAGCCAAGCAGCGCCTTCGATCGGTTCGGCCGTCTATTCCTTTTTCGGCCAATTACTCTGACCCGCTGATACTCATAGTTTTATTTTGTATAGGAGTCAGTGAGTCAAAAAGTAACTATTGAAGACAGGATTTATATATTTTGTACATTGATGATATTAATTTATTAGTGAAGAACGCATCTAAGATTATATTTTATGTTCATGTTATCTATGAATAAGAACTAATAACATAATTTTACTGATGTTGACGAATATGTTGTTTAAAATGATATTCGATTTGTTATTAATATATTATGAAAGTGAATTAGTTGAATCAGTTATTAGTTATAAACTGATCGTCACGTGTAATGCACTCTAACATACATATATATACAAATAGATACATTTTTTTTTGTTATTGGTAATGATATTATACAGTACATGAATTACTCATTCAAATGGTTGATGAAATGATACACCATAACAGAAACATCATGATTCTCTAATCAAAGTTCGATTTAGTTTACAGTTAACTATATGTATGTACCAACTATTAGTCCAAGTTTGTAATTTCATATAAATTTATATGTTGATGAGTGATAAAAGCTTTCTCAAAATTACCAAACAATCAATAATGTAATAAGATTTACTAAACATTTTTCTATTTCTGTAATACATATATATAAATAAATGCATACTTTTAATTTACGTGAATATTTTGTCTTTCTATATTTATGTATCTGTATTTGATATATCTAGTGCAAACCTTTATTAGAATGCACTTTTCAGAGTTTTCTTATTTTCATACAGAATCTCATGATAATTGTGCATATGCTACAAAGTTACACAATTACTTGAGTAAAACTCTGTTTTTTCAGCTCAGTGGTTTATACTTCTTATATATTTAGTTTATTATATTTTGAATTTTGATGTTACTTTTCTTTTGGTATATTGAAACATGTATTTTTTGAAATAATAAATGATATAATTGAGAATAAGATTTATAAAAAATTATTTTAACTGGTAAAAATTAACTGTTAAAACTTTTCCGCATTTAATAAAAAAGCTTCTGACATTTTCCGATTTTCTGACTATGACATTTGGCAACACTGTTTCAACATCTTTTTATTTTCCTCAAAGAGACTTTGCATTTGACATCATGTATAAGATCTGTTCTATAGATAGAAATCTCTGTTACTAGAATGAAAGTTATTTTTCTATTGAGTATTTCCTCAAATATTGCCACGGTCATGATTTCTGATACAATCGCAGCACTATCTAATATCAGTGATTCAAGACGACGCATAGTCAAATATTATCGACTTATAAAGCATCGTAAATACTGCTAACATTGCTACATATAGATAAGTCTTACAAAAACATGAACTCTGTCTTGGAAAGTATGAAATAATAATCAGAAGTACTTTCATATCTTGAACGTACCAAGAACATTTGATCATGGTGACCAAGAAGAATTTTTTTTATCCATCTGAAATCAGATAGTTCTATTTTTTATTACTCATGTGCTCTATAAGTAATCAAAATGCAATAAACACACAGGGGATTGATACAGATGAATATAATATTAGTTCATTGTAATTATCATATTGATTTCAGTATACTTTGATTTGAAAGTGTACAGATCTGTATCAATTATATGGCGAGAAAAATGCAATCCATATATTTATCAAAAATGAATAAATGTTAATATTAAGCAATCTTTATCATTGTATATATGAAATTTCATGTACATACGCACGAACATAGTTCAAACTGTAATATTGATGTAAATTTTTCATTTTGATTCTTGAAATAATAATAAAAAGAAACAGGTCACTAGTAAATGATCAATAACATATTTTTGCAAAATAATTAATATATAGAAAATGTGAAGAGTACCACTATTACTATGCTGTCACCCACGTATTATAGTTTAATAAAAGAGTGATAGGGTTTCGTATAATGGTTTATAAAAATATACTTCCAGCTGTGACCCTTTAACTTGCATGTAAATTAGAAGAAAAACGCCATTGATATAAAATAACAAGGCATGGAGAGTAACTTTTTTCGTACTCGTGCTTTATTCTGGTCATTTTGGGCTAATGTTATATTTTTTGTTGGTATGATTGGTTATTTATTGATGGATGGTCTTGACTATATGCGTCCAGATACTTTCAATGCATCAATATCTTCTGGTATCTATGTTATTCTTGCAGCTATATTCGTAGTTGACTCTACTTTTCAATTACTTTCAATTTGGAATACTAACAGTAGTACTCATCGATATTATATCATGGTTTTCTCTTGTTTATGTGATAAGATTGGAAGTTATTCATATTTTTTTGGTGCATTATTTTTAGCAACAGCGTTCACAACTTCAAAAACAATCTGGACATGTAATACCATTGGTGTTTGTGGTTTTGCAATTGGTGCTGCAAGCAATATGATGATTAAGGGACCGAGTATTTTCTATACGTGTGCTAATATTTTTAACTTGTTAGCATCTTTACTATACGTTCTAGCAACATTTATTACTCTTTCACCAATAACACAGCTTATGGTTATTCTTGGTGATATTATTTATCTTATTGACGCAATTCTGTATATGATATGTTGGTTTTCTGATCGACAATCAGCTACTGTACAAAATGAACAAACTATATTAATTACTAAATAATTAAAAAACTTGGATTTCTACACCTGAAAATACCTTTGGTAAAAGGATTTTTTATATACAACCCTTTCCCTATTTTTCCAATGTCTTTTAATTTAATCTTTCCGTTACTGTGGTGAATAAGTACAGATAAAAGTATGGGTAATTGTTGTCTTATTGTACATATAACCTAATCTAGCATATTGAAATTAATCATATTTTTATAAAAATTAAATGACTAAATGATACAGATATGAGAAACGCTTAACTTATTATATTTTGGACGTTTTCTAAACAATAACTACAGACAAAAATATAATAAAAAAAAATCTTTTCATATGATATTTGAACGATTTTTTTTTGCAAGTTTTAAATATAACACAGCATAGATAGAAATGTCAGTCACCCGTAAAGTAACCCATCAAATTAAACAAATAAACAAACAAACATTAAAGCAAATTATATTAGCAATCGTAACAATAGTATACGCAAAAAATAAAATGAATTTAGCAATAAATAATGGGAATGCAATAAAAAAGAAATATGATAAATTACATGTGTATATGTATACACATATAAAAGGATCGAGATAAAGAAAAAGAGAATGAATGTAATTGACACATGCATATGTATACAAAGTAAGTTCTTTTATGTGTTTAAACTCTTAAGAAAAATAACTGCTAGTTTGAATGTTTTAAATTTAACATGAACAATAACTAGCATCGTTCGATGTTGTAGGTGATGATGTTACTGATATATCACGATGTGCATAGATTTTTGATTGTGACATAAGTGGTTTTGAATGTTTAAGTTTATGTGCAATTAACATGAATATTGAATTGACATGATCTTGATGTTCATCTGCTTTAGCTGATGTTTCAAATAATGGTATATTATGTGCATCCTAGTAAAAAAAAGATACTATATAATTAAAAATACGTATTAAATATAGACATACAGCAAATCGTTGAGCTACAGCATTAGGAACAACGATGTCATCAGGCGATACATCACATTTATTGCCCACTAAAACACGTGGTAAATTTTGATCAAGAACATGTTTATCGCATTCATTAATCCATCCTGGAAGATTTTCAAATGAAGCTAAATTAGTCACATCATATACATAGACAATAGCATGAACATTTCGATAATAATGATTAATCATTGATCGACGAAATCGTTCTATCAAATAACAAAACACTTAAAAATTTAGTTACAGATAAAGAAGTGTATATATACCCTGTCCAGCTGTGTCCCAAATCTGAAGCTAAAGATAAAAAAAGTATTAATGGTAAAATATATCATTAGTTCTATACATACTTTAAATATTTCATTATCGATTTCTAATGTTTTTTCTCGAAAATCCACACCTATAAACAAATAAATAAAGTAAATCTTATCTATTATCAATAAATAATTATACCAATAGTTGCTTCCGTTTTTTCTGGAAATTTTCCTGAACAAAATCTATATGTTAAACATGTTTTACCTAAAATAAAATTATAAACTTAAAAATATTATTTGTATATACAATTTTAATACTCATACCAACATGTGAATCTCCAATAACAATAATTTTGAATATTCTTTTCGGTCGTTCTTGATCTCCAACTGCACCTGTATCAGGTGTAGCAATAGATTCTGTCATGATTTCTAAGAGAAAAAAAACACAATCATATTCAGTTTTAAAAAAAAAATCTAATTCTTATTGATAATCTATTTTTATATATAAAAAAAATGTGAGAGAAGAAAAAAAACAGAATAGTATTCTATGAGAGTTAATTCACGTAGTAACAATGTGTTTATAAATTTAATAAATATCAATTATGTATGAAGTATGTCAATTCTAAGAAAACAAAAATCAACAAAAGCAGTGCTCTGTCTATTGTATAGAATTAAATAAATATAAAAAAAATGAGAAGAAAGATGAATATCATAAATTTATAAAAAAAAAATGTTTTATGAGAAAATAAGTCGATTCAATTGATGACAACTAGCTGAGACATCTTTGTTACGTTTGATTAATGACGTAGATGATGGTAAAGTATAAGAACTTGTAGTAAGCAAAGATATTGATGAAAATGATGATGGCGATGGTGATGTGGGTGATGATGTTTGATGAATAGAATTTGGAACATGAATAAGACAAGCACCGGCTCTTTTAGTTCCTAATGGTGGACACTGAAATAAATAAATTGTTAATTTATATTAAATAGAGTTAAAAATCGTTTTATACTTTTGTCCATTTATCTAATTCAGGATTATATTTTTCAACTTCATCAAGTACTTTTCCATCAAAACCACCAACAATATATAATTTATCACTAACAGCAGCAATTGCTAACGCTTCTTTAGGTCGATTTAATGAAGTAATTAATGTCCATTGATCACATCTTGGATCATATCGTTCACCATCATCATGTCGAACAGCACATTTATTTGTAGCAGATGATTCATGACCACCTATTGCAAATAAAAATCCATTACAAGCAGCTACTGCTACACCTCCACGACGCTTCTGCATTGGTGCACATGGTGACCAACGATTTGTATGTGGATCATAAGATTCTGTTTCACGAAGACCAGCAGCACCATCTCGACCTCCAACTGCATAAACCCTATTTAAATCATAGAATAACAATAAAACATAAATCAATCGTATTTAACTAAACATTACCGATTTTCAAGTACAGTAACACCAAGTGTACATCGTGCATTAGTCATTGATGCAACATATGACCATACACAAGTTTCTGGATCAAAACGTTCAACTGTATTGAGAAAACTCCAACCATCATGACCACCAATAGCATATAATGGTCCACCAATACATCCAACACCTAAACCATGACGATTTGTAAGCATTGGAGGTCCAACATTCCATGTTTTCTTTTGAAAATCAAATATTTCTATACTATTCAATCTATAGAATAATAAGAAAAATTAACATATGTATATATGAAAATATCTACGAACGTTTTAAGACCATCTCGTCCTCCACATACATATAATTTTTTATCTAAGATAACACAAGCAAACTGCCAACGACGTGTATTCAAATGGCCATTCAGCTGCCATGAACGAGTTCGAAAATCATATCGTTCAATCGTTTGTGGACCTAATTGTAATTATATATTTAATTAATAAATTAGAAATCGAAATCAATTTCTTATTTTATTACCTTTGGCACTATCCATTCCACCAAGACAATATAGAGCACCTAATGTTGCTTTTCTTGGTTTAGTTCGTATTGATTGCATAGATGAACGTTTTTCTGGTGCTAAATGATAACGCATTGTTTCAATAATAAGCATCTGACATGAAGTATCATTCTTAAATCTTGAATCTGTATCAACATGATCTGTTAAATACTATTTAATCAAAATGAAATTTATTACTAAAGAATAATTATTACAAATATATACTTTTTTATCAAGTAAAGGTAGTTTAATTAAACCAAATAATTGTGATAAACGATCAGTTTCTCGTTTTCGATCATGATCAATCCAAGATACAAAAGCTTCGAAAACAGTTTCTTCTGATTGTACATTAATATCATCTGTTGTAAAAAAAAAGAAACAATATATAAAATCATGTTTAACAGTAGTTTTTTTTCATGTCTTTCGTACGCAAATATTTAATGAAACGAAGGAGATCAAATTTTGTTAAGGTTTTTTTTTATAACAAACTTTATCCTTGAAAAACCATCGGAAGAAAGAGACGAAAAAAATGTGTATGAAATAGAAACTTGACTTACTAGATCCTAACAGTTGTTTAATATCATCAAAAGATAATTCGAGAAATTCATGATTATTTTGAATAACATTTGTAAAATGTTCCTTTAAAAAAATATATATATAATTTTTACGAAAAAAGCAAATCTTATAGCAAAAAATTACAAGAATATAATTCCAAGCTGTTTGTTTTAATTCATTTAAATCATGTTGAAGAGCAAATTTATAGATTCCAAGACAATTGGACGAATGAAGCTGTTTTTCAATGTACTTACAACAAGCTTCAATTATTTCAGTTATATTAAACATATGTGCAGCAATAAGCACATTAGTAACATTATCTTGCTGAAGTTCTAGCCGACCTAATATATATAATTCAAATAAAATAAAAACTAATTTTATTCCATATAAAATCTACCTTCATATGCATATAATATCAGTTTTTCAAGTGCATCTGGATCAATATCATTAATAATAATTTCACGTTGTTTTGTTTCAATCATATTACTATCAAACATCGCACGAAAATAATCCGATAAAGTTGCAATAACAAGACGATGAGCATTAATTCTTTGTTTCACATGTCCATTACCACAAACAAAAACAACATCACATAAAAATCCTTGTCGAAGATAGGATGAAATTTTCGATACAGTACGTGATGCATGATCAGAGATTGTAAAATTTTGTTGTTCATCAGATCGATCAGATGATGTTGTTAATGATGAAATATAATCATCGGAATCATTCGATGAATTTGGTGGTCCCAGAGTAAATGCCATATTGTCTGATCGATTATCTGAATATTAGTCAGATACAAAATAAAAAAAATATATTCTTTATCAGTTACTCTTATACATACCGTAATATTGATAAAATCATTTTTTTTCTTTCTTTCTGTTATGTCTATATTAGCACCGTTTTTTTTTGTTGTCTCCTATCTGACGTATGGCAACAAATCTACAAAAGAAAGTATGAAATGAAAAAAAGAATCAGAATAGTATTTAACCTTCTTATATATGGCTATATGTATAAATCTAAGAGAATAACTATTTGATAAGTTTCTTTTTTTCGGAATCGTTTAATTTTGTTAGAAAAATAAGCATAAAATACAAGAACAAGATACACACACACACACACACAAACATACATTAAAAAAATATCTTTTTTTTTGGTGCAATTTTATATACCATCAAAAGTCACGACTAAGATATATATATATGTATATATTTCTGTTTTTCTCATTGTCCAAAACATTCGTTGATAAGAAAATGAAAAATTAACAATCATCTTTTTAATTCATATTTACTAATCGTATAATTATCATTATTAAGCAGATGAATGTCAGTAATAAGAATCACAACAATCATAAAGAAAAAAGAAAAAAAACAAAACATTATCTTGCATGAATTAAATCATTCAATGAAAGAAATCTAGAACTTGTTCTAAACTTCGTTCACGTGAATGACATAATGTAATATTCTCTTTTCGTACTAAATCTTCAAGATATTTTCTTGAACGTTGAATATCACGTCGTTCACATGCTGATAATATATGTTCTGTATCTTCATCAATATTTGACTGAAAATAAACAATTATCTTATGTTTATGTTCACCAATAAGAAATGCAAGTTCTGTTGTCAAATGTGATAAACGTTCATTACCATTAATTAAATAATATAATACACGTGATTGTTTCCGTGTACGCATATCATCGGAAGTATCAAATTGCTCACGATCATGATATGCTTGTCTTGTTGTAAATGTAATATTCATTTTTTTAAGAGTTGGTAGTGCAAAAGTATTTAACCAACATTCATCAGTTGTACCTGATGCTATATAGAGGTCAAACATATGATATGATGGTGACCGAAGTAAAGGCATAGGTGACGATGAATTCAAAACAATTGATTCTTTTGATGGTGAAAATTCTGATGGCGATGGTGGAGGTGAAATAGGGGGAAGAATAGTATCTTTGATAAAACGAAAAGGTAGTGTACATAGAACAAAGAGAGATTGAGTAACAGATGAATCTGATGGTTTTGAAGAACTCACAAATGGAATATAAGAATAAAAAGTTGAAATTACATTATTTATCATAGATGTTGATAATGTTTGATTGGACCTATAGGATACAAAATGAAAAAAAAACATTTATAATTATGAATCTATTAGAAATATATATAAATTTTTATACCCTAGAATATTTTCTTCATGTTGTTGATCTAGAGTAGATTCAAAAGATTCCGACGATACTGATAAAGATGATGAAGATAAAGTACGGTTGCTTGATGAAAGCGAACCATAACCATCATCATCACTTTCAGTTGTCGAACATGATAATTGTGACCTTGTACAAACTGGTGATCGAAGAGTTTGAGGAGCGTCTGTGAAATTAATTGTAGAAGAATAATGATTTCAAAATCATAAATATTCAATATTACTTGGATCTGGTGTAGAACTATGGCGTCGATGAAATGGTGGAGATGAAACTGTCATTGTAGATTGATGCATTTGTCGATAGAAATCATCAGGTGAGTCAAAAGTTGTCTTATTAGAAAGAGAACGAATAACTACAACTGATGATGGCCGACTATCTTCACAATCACTAGCTGAATTTGGTAATGGCGTAAGAACATCTAACCAAAATATGATATATATAAACTGTTCTAGATAAGAAAGACTACAACTACCTTCATCATTAGCATCTTCTTTATTATCTTCATTGAAAACACTCTGATTTGCTACTGTTCGTTTCGTTGTTTCAAGTATATATGCAGCACATTCAAGAGCTAATCGAACATTATCAAAAAATGGAACATTAATACTTTGAAGTAATGCACGTAAGATTTTTCGAGCTTCACAAACATTTTCATAATCATCTTCATTATCTTTTTCATGACTACTATTCTTTTGTTGAATAAATTTCGTATATTTTCTCTCTGGCATTGGATTCATAACGACAATAATACTTCGTCCACGTGCAGCTAGATAACATACTTCAACAATCGATGCTAAAGCTCTAGTATCATGATCAATAACAAAAAATAATAGTGGAGCTAATTCTTTTGCACGATGTTCTATTTCAATAAGCTCTGGTGTCCAATCTGCTACTTGTGGATTATAAAAGGATACTGAACGTGATTGAAAATATGGTATCGCTTGATCACGTCGCCATGTTGTTGGATTACATGAACCACCTAAAAAGACTTCATAGTTATGTTGTTGTTGTAGTTCTCGTTGGGAATGTTTTGTTGATCGACGCCATGTTGGACATGTTATAACATCAATACCATAAACACGTTGAATAAGAAGCAATTGAAGAAATTGAAATGCACGTCTAAATTTTAGACTTTTACAATGTGATCTTTTTGTTATATCATCTATTGTAAATGTGCGATTCAAAAATGGACACTCGCAAAGTGAAGTCATGTATTTATTATAATGAATTTATTTGGACCAAATCATTTTTATTAAATGACAATCTAAAAACATAAAAAAAAATAAAGAACAAGGTAAATACAGCGAAAACCTCTCTGACATGTAATATACCTTTTATCAGTATTTACATGTGACTTTTATAACATTAAAAAAACGAAATCGAAAGAATTTCTAATGTGTCATTAAGGGTTAAAGATTATATCTTTATTTTCATCATTCGAGGGAAAAATGACACCATTTGATTTTCTTCCGACAGCCTCTTATGTGTCAATGCAAACTTATGAGTCAAAGAAGGAAGCATAACTGGTCATAAAATCGTACTTTGAATTGCTTTTTATTTTTCGCAAGACATATTTATTCTCCTAGCGACTCCTACACCTTAACAATGATTTTTTTTCCATCATGGTTGCTAGACGAAAAAATAAAGGAGAAAAATTTTACATATTCAATTGCAACCTTGTGATTAGTCAAGTAAAATAGAAACCAGAGCATGTGACGAGGATTATATGAAAAATCAATTATTTCAGAGATTAGTCTGATAAGAAAAAAAAATAAAGAAATATCATACCGATTACTGCGTTGAAAATTGTACTTAAATTGAAATTTCATAACCTTTTAGTTAAAAGGAATATACAGATAAGATCTTATAATAAATATGTTATTGTTTTATAAAGTAATCCAGTAATAGTTGATAAACAGGATATAGATGAACAAAAAATATATACACAAACAATGTTTGGCTATTAGTTATGTAATTTACGTCTGATAATAATTGTTGTGTCAATTTATCTATTTTACTTTCTGCTTGTTTTGTTTTTCCTCTCAATCTTCAATTGGATGGTAGTTAGCTAATAATATAAATCAGACATGACGCGTATTTGGATATCATCATAGAATAGATGCCGCTTTATACTAGGGAATATTGTAGAAAAGTGTCGTCATTAGAAACAATTGTGAGTCAAATATTGCTAGGAAATAAAATGACGCAAACAAATAGATCGATTATGTGCAACAGATTCCTAAGAATCCAGAGAGAAAAAGTACGAAAATATTTATCAAGATTATATTAAAAAGAATAGCTCGAGATTGCCCAATATTCAGTTATCGTCAACACTGAAGTAATAATTGATAATAACTTGTCATGCTACCAATCATTATAGTTGACGTCATTTAACCAATATTGTAAAAAGGGGAAAAAATCACATGACGAAATCATTTCTGACAAAATATATATTACTCATCATACTTAGAATGCAAAAATAAATAAAAGAAACTTCTTTTTCATATTAACCAACCTATATTAAATGCAATTTTTCATAAGCATTTAACCTGAGATTCGTATATTGCTACTAATTAGAGTATTGCGTACAAATGACTAATTTCATCTGCGGAGAAAAACATCTTAATTACGATTTATTCTATGAAGTACAAAACAAATCAATGTTATTGGAAATGATGTTTTTTTCCAAAACAATGATTTTCTTCGACATTAAGTGCCTCTTATCTTAATAAAATAAGTATTGCTAAATATAATATAATAATATTCTATTGGATGAATAGAAAATATTTTTATTTATTAGTATATAAAAATACAAAAAGCGTTGTTTGATCGGCTGTAAAAATTATAATATGGTGATGTTTTTGCAATAAATAACCAACATATGTCTATATTAGAATATCGTTAATAATTCTCTTATTTATATAAGATTTACAAGGCTTTGTTATAACATATACAGTTTATTCAATTCAGTATCCTCAAACGATATAATTGTTAGACGTTGTAACATTCATAATATGTCATCTGTAAATATTTTCGAACAAACACAATTATAAACGAGATTCTTGTTGAGAGAAGTTGATACTTCAGACGGAGTAATTTTATCTTATTCCATAGGGGATCTTGGCATAAATATTTCATTTATGTGTTGAGATTGATTGACTAACTCATAAATAACTAACTATTCTATCTAAGTATTGAGTTATAGTAATACTTATCGGAAAAACTTCCCTTTAGGTGTCTGCCATATCACAATTCTATATATACATTTAATACTAATCAACAGAGAAATTATTACTTATTCTCTATAGAGAATATCGAAACTAAATATAGAATTCTTTTTTTTATAGAAAAAGAATATGATCATGCTGTGTCATTCGTATATTAATTGTTTATATTACCAAAAGAGATTACCCTTTTCTGTTTTATATTTAGAAAATTTTTAATTAAGTAAATAATTTCGAACAAGGAATTGAGTATATATCGAGAAGTATTTAAAATAGTAATAGCTAATTTTTATTCATAGTTAAAGATATGAAGATTCTCAAAAATAAAATCAGACAATTTATACTTTTAATATTTTATCAAGCAAATTTAAAAACTTGACTATACCTTATCGTTTTACAACTTCGTAATAGCTACTATATATTCATTTTCTTTCATTGAATAAAAGGAGTCTGTTAAATACGCAAGTCATGCACACACACTTTTAAGATATGTGTGTACGCCTTTTACACAAATATGCTGCTAGGTAAAAATCAGCATTTTCTTTTCAGTCACATCACATACTAAATCATGACATCAAGAAGTCAATTAGATGCTTCCAGTTTTTGTTAGGTATCTAGTCAAGAGACATACCAAAATGAATACAAATGACCTTAAAAGATATAAGATAATTCTAAATGAGAAAAATATATTTTTTTCGTCATTCTTTCAGATTACGTCATTATATTTATCACGTATGTCGATGATCTGTTCTCAAAACAATCGAAGAATGTTATTCTGAGAATGCAATTAATTCTTAATATGATTAATTGACGATTTCAAGTAGAATATTCTCTGCATTATAAGCCATCTGATCGATACTGATCTGTCTGTATATTTCTATTTAACTTAAAAGCGTATGTGAATACTATTACATAATTTCTTGATTATTTGACATACTCTAAAATCAATACGATGAAAAATTCTGTTCAATATTGATTACACAAGAAGCATTACAAACCAAAGTATGTAATATAGATGAAAAAAAAATCAATTATTGAAATTCAAGTTGATGACTACTTTTTTTAATAACATACTTTCAATTATTTTTATCGTTATTCAAAATATGAGAAGTTTAAATTTGTTGAAAAGATCTCTTAATTATATTTCTTCATTCTTTTTTTTCTCTCTCTGTTAATTCTTGCTAATAATTCATCCATTCACATTAACAATAGAAAAAGCACTAGAATGCGGCTACAATACAACAGTAAAAGAAAAGAAAAAGATCATCATCCACATATTAGACTAGTAGGAAAATAGACATAAAAAGAGAAATGTATGAAACAAAGAAAGGAAATGGGTAAATAATGATTCTTTCAACAAACAAAAAAAAGAGAAGAGAAAGTAAATGAAGCATTCGTCTTTATTACGCTAAATAATGTATCATATTCACCGGTCAAATTCAGGGTCATTGACCACTTCAATACGACAACTTGTTCTTGCTTCACCAAAACGATTTTTAACAAGACAATCAACAGTACCAGCATCAGTTCTCATACACTATATAAATGAATGTCAGACAATTTCATATCATATTTCAATACTTACACGAGAAAGAGAGAAAATAGCATTTTCACCATTATAATCCGTTTTTGATTGTGTCATTGGTGATATTAACTAAACAGTATAGTTTTTAAGTATTATATAATTGTAAGAAATTTTATATAAAAAGCTATACTTTGCCGTTATGAAACCAATTTACAGTTACTTGTAGACCTATAATACCGCATGATAATTTCAAAGGGCGACTTTCAATTATAGTTATATCAGTCAATGGTTGTGGGATCGAAGGTGTCGCATCAGCGGCTGAAGCTAAGAAAGACAAAAGTAAAAATTAGAAAAATATTTCGTTAGAAAATATACTTACGAGCAATAATTAATTGAGCAATTGCTTCTTCTCGACCGTGTCTATTCATTATTGTACATTTTATCTGACCATTGTCACGAATACTAACTGGTCCAATATCCAAATAATAGATATCATGAAGTTTATGTAGTCGATATTGTGATGATAGTGCGCCACTAGCAGCAAATAATTCTGGTATACGTGAGTCATTATGAGACCAGACAATAGTTGGAAGTGGATCACCACCAAAACAACATTTGAATTTAGCTAATAATAAATATATACAAATAGATAGAAATAAAAATAAAATTATACAATTTACCTAATTCATTAGGTAACAGAAGTACAGATTGTGGTCTTATTAAAAAATAGGGTCGAACAAGTTTATTTTCTTCATTATTAACATCAAAAGATGGTGATCGTAAAGTAGTTTGTTGCTGAAAATAATTATTTGGTTGTTCCAAGTCAATCCTTCGTCTTGTGGTTTCACTTTTTATACGATGTTCAGCTGTAACAATAGGACCATTTACTAATGTATTTCTTTTTCTGACATGAACTAGAATGAAAAACAAAAATAATTATATTATTCGAATATTTAATTTTCTTGACAATTCAATAGAGAATAGCATGCAAAACAAATAATAATAAGAAGAAGATAAAAGAAAAATTAAAGAAAGAAATGAATTCATACTTAATCCAGCATCAAGTGATCGTTTAAAGTGCTGCAATCGTCTGATGATTCGATCGATAAATGTTTTTATAATCACTAAATAAGAAATAAAAGCAAAAAGTTAGTTGTTTATCTTTCTTGTCTACTGCGTCAAATATATGCAATAATTCTAATTGATGTGCTTAGTATTCTTTTGATTAGATACCTTTGCCACTATTATTGTTACTATTTATCGATGACTTTGTATTATTGAGAGCATCTTCCTCAATAAATAATGTTGTATGTAAATCATTTACGCACAGAGACACATGATGGGTTGATTTATCTTCTTGTTGAGATAATGTTCGATTGTTTATCTGATGATGATAATCATCAACATTATCAAATGGCGACGAAGTGATCAGATTATTAGAATAAGACATTGTTTCTTGATTGTTTGTGTCTGGTACTATTGCTGCTGCTGGGGTAATAGGAATGAATATGTCAGGTTGATGACGAAGACGAACAGGTTCAGATTGAAGACGTTCCCAAATGGCTGTCCGAGGCACAGAGACAGCTGGAAGCTCTTTTGATGGTGTGATAAACTAGATATAGTATATATATATATACATATAGATAATATTAATATTTAACTATATTTCTTACTGATGTTTCTTGTTCATAATGATCATAGTTCATTTTCAATGGATGTCTTTCAGTGATATCTGTGTCACTTGATGAATCTCGACTGCTTAATGATGAACTACGTGAACGGTGTAATGGACGTTCACGTTCAATCATAACAGGCACTGTTCCATTGATTGGTACTCGATTATGAGTTTGTCTTTTCCATTCTTCTAATGAAATATCATTTGAATATTGTTGTTGTTGTTGTTGTTCTTGATGCATAGAATTGATTGATTCTGAATCGGTAATTGGATCGAGTGTAGTTGTATAAGAAAGTATATAATTAGGACCACCTCCACCATCACCGTCACCATCCATGCATTGAGATTCTTCTTCTTCTAACATAGATTTCATCATTGAGTGATATGCATTATCGGTTGTATGACGTTTTCGTCGATCACGTATTCGTTCTCGATATGCAGCTGATCGTGCTGCTAACCCAGGTGTTATTTTCTCATGAGAAGGTACACGACGGTCTTCGAGTATAGATGTATAACGACGTCGAACTGGTCGAGTTGGTTGATAATGTTGTGGTCGTTGTTGTTGTTGTTCTCTTTGATATTGTTCACGATAGAGAAAGTCAACATTATCAAGTTCTTCAAAAGGTAAACGTTCTACAACAATTAAATCATGTTGATTGAGATTATGACGATTTAATACAGGTAAACTATAATTTTCAGCACGTTGATATCTTTGATAGATAGGTAGTTGTTGCTGTTGTTGTTGTAGTAGTTGTTGTCGTTGTCGTAGTTGTTGTTGTTGTTGTTGAAGACGAATATGGACAGTATCAGGAAAGATAAAGTCAGATATACGATTAAAACTTTTAGATACAGGTCGAGACATTGGTGGTAAATGGTGGTATGATCGTGGCCGTTTACGTGACGAAAACCATTCAGACGGTAAATTCTCGTAGCTATGCATTTTTCTTTTTTTTTTGTATCTGAAAACGATATACAGATATTATATTGTACAGAAGTCAGACAACCTTCAGTGACATCATTAAACACTCATATTGCATGTGCAATGCGCGAACGTGACGCGACAAGTTCCTCACGTAATGAACTGTGGCAAAATGGCATCCAAAGAACGGATGAAGTGAAGTGAGAAAAGAGAATGTGGATGAGAAAAAAAAAGAGAGAACGAGAAAATAGGCAGCGTATGCTCGCACATATTATGTGTGAATAGTTTACTTGTGGTAAATATTGGCAGCATGCACGACGATCAGTCTAAGTAGATCAAGTTTCACTTGATTGCTACCGTTATAGCAAAGTATGGCGAATACTTACGCAATCTCATGAATAAGATTAAATTTGACTAACGTTAGCCAGTAATTTTTATTATATAGTATAATACATATATATATATGCATATTGTGCTATTGCAAGTTGAAACAAGCAATTCAACACTTGTCATGTCAATGTATGTATTAATATATCCAAACGAAGAACACAAGTAACGCCCACTCATTTTATACGACGAAAGATCAAGCACACCCTTAGAATAATAGACATGCTCTCTTGATAATCACAGGCATCATACCAGGGAGAATAGATAGGAAGATGCATCTCACTATGTATCTTAGCCACTGTATAAGAGCGCACTCGCATGCGCACCAGCAGGATAAAAATAACACAGTTGTAAATCAAGGACGAGTGCTATTTAGGCGTTCGTCAATAAATGTTGTAGTCTGCGACACGAGATACTATTCCACATGCATTTATATATATTTATAAACTGCTGTTGCTTTTACTGTCACTATCGTTCTTTTTCTCACTTACATTTATGATGAGATTTTGGAAAAAAAAATTGACTAATTAATGTGTCAGATGTAGAATGATGTTGCTTGCTGTTACATCACCTCGATATGAAGGATTGTAACTACAACATTCTATTTTATATACACGTACTATACGTATGTTAATATCAAAAGGTCATTTTGTACGAATTAAATAGTTTGACAGCAGTCGCTGTCATCTAAATCGAATATTGTTTTTATATACACCTGTTACACTCTCTTATCGGATACAGACAACTTCAATTCTTGATAGGAAACAAAACAATATATACACCATGCAGCTATTAACGGTTGTCTATTTTTATTGTCGCATATGTTGATCGATCTCTAACCGCTTTTGTCGATAGACGGAAATAAATGAAGAAAAATAATAATAATAAACGTACATAGAAAGATATATCTGTAAAAATATGCCACAACACTGACTCGTGTAGAAAAATATTTCTTCTTTTCTGTTCTGCTCGTCATTGTAAAAGGAATTATTTTGAAACTCATATATATATATATATAGAAAAATAAATGAGATATTATTTATTTATTATTTTCTATAGTATTTGTATAGATTAACTCACCAATTATTTATTGAACATAAGTATTAGATATATAAGATTCTAGTGATGAAAAAGCAGTAAAACCAGACAATTTTTGTTTTTCCATTATTGTTCTTGTCAAATGGCAAAAGGAGAAGAACTCGCAATGGAAGCAAAACCACAAGAGCAAAAACAAAGACATTCTTCTCTCTCGCTATGCGCATGCCTCTATATATGTGTGTAGTCGTGCTGAAGAACGTCGACTGGTGGATAGAAGAACTGGGATGTTTTTTCTCTCTCTACTTACACGTATTGGTTTATAGAAACGACGAACGTCCTTCACATACAATAAATTTTGTTCTGTTATAAAAAAAAAAAACGACAAATGCCTGTTTGGTGCGTGCGCTTTGTGTAGAAAAGGAAAAAAAATAGAAAGAAAGTAAAAGGTATCTTCATTAACAAAGAAGAAGAAGAGGAAAAAAAAGAATTAAAGTCCTACCATCTCAAGAACGAAACACACTGATAAAATCCTTTTAGTATACATCTACATATTCTTAGACTCTTCTATTATTATTTGTTAGTTATTTGTCGAGTGTCAAAAAAACAAGAAGGAGTAAAACATTGTTACTGTCAATAACTTTAGTATTTCGATCAGTTTCTTTCTCTCTCGTTTTGAATATTCCTTCTGTGTATATACTTTAAATCAATTTCATTTGCATATTGTCTATGTAAATTGGATCAAACTAACAAGGATTCAACCGAGGTCGAACAAAAAGAAAAGATACAACGAGTTCTCAACCTTGATTCAATTTATAAAATACATAATGTCAAACAACTTCCTGATTATGAGTTTACGTTGCTATATTAATGAGTATAGTACTGAATAATTATTAAAAATGTCGAAAGAAAATAAAATGTACTATTCTTTCTCATTCTAAAAGCTATTTATAGTGTCATGCAACCCTAATAATAAATGAGAAAAAGAAAGAGAAGAATTACATTTACATTTCCATATTAAAATCAATTTAACTAAAATAGTTTATACACTGATTTAATGAATTAATAGGAGAAAAAAAAGTCATTAAAAACTTTCGTCTATGATAAGATTATAAGTGTTAATATTATTTTGTAATGATTAAGATATTTATCATGTTATTTTTTGTTCTTTTATTGATCCGTTCGATGATAGGAAGAATCATGTTGTATGATGCAATATACAATTAAGGTTACTTTCGTCATTCTTCTATCAACTATTATTATACATTGCTTATTATTATAACGTTGTCTAAGCTTCCATATGTTCATTTAACAATGATAAAATATTGGTGTTTGATTAAAAGAAAAGATTCCTATTACTTTTTCTTTTCTCTCTCTCTCGTGTATAATATGATTGTCCGATTGACATTTCAGTTCCTGTCTATTTGTCATTGAATAAAAGCTTGTCATAGCTAATATCTCATGTTACGTGTAGTTAAATCTCTGACGTTCAATATAATTTCTCATCATTCACATTGATTACAAAAGACAATATCTTAACTTAGATCATGACTTAAGATAATAGTAACATTATTCTCAATAGAGTTTTATCAAAACTATCGATCTAAGCATCAGTAAACAATCTACACATGACTGAAAATCATAATCAAACATAGAAAATATAATAAGATAATTTTCATTGTATGAAAATTGAATTTCTTATCGTTATCAGTCTGTTTTTTTATTTTTGAACAGAGCCATTTTTTTCCTCACTGATTGTATTAAAATCCGATATCTTTTTTTTGCAATTCTATTCACAACAATCATTGAAATAGTTATAAAATAATATATCATTCATGTTAATTATTTTTTTTAGATAATTCATATTCTTCAATATATATGTCTTGACTTAAAAATTAAATAATGTTTACCGTTGACAATTAACTTAAATTACAATATTGCAATTCTTTTTTTCAATGTCATATATGCAATTATCATTTTTTCAATTGAATATTGTTATCATATATAAAAATCATTTGTTCTTATCAAAACTATTGATCATATATATATGTATGTAATTTAAAAAATGATATGTAATAATATCAAAATTATGATGATGAAGAGATTTAAAAAGAAAATATAATTATTTCGTTCTAAACGAATGTATAATATTGAAAAAAATTGTATTATTATTATTATAAAATATTATCGTCAATGACAAAAAATACATTAAATGTGTATATATTATTTTTATGACAGTAATAATTAAAAATGAAGTGAATTTAGTTTTTTTTGTTGAGTTAATTTAGAAAAAAAAAAAGAAAGAAAGAACACAAATAATATAAAAAAAAAGAAGCAAAACCAAAATATAAAAAACTAACAACATGTCTTTTAGAAGTGTTTTCTATAGAAATTCGCAAACATTTGTGCTTAAATTATAGACAAGGAGGAGAAAAATGGAGAAATTTTTAGTTAATTGAAGCAGGACTTGAATTTGGTCGATAAGAAATTCCAGGTGGGTCATTTAATGACCGATCTCTGTTTGATGATGGACATCGAGGAGGTAAAATTGTAGTTCGTCGTCGTACACCACATGATTCCATACAAGTGCGACGTCTTTGTACTTTTCCATTAGTTTGTTGACTTTGTTCAATTTGAATAGCTATACCTTCTAATGAACCGTCTTGTTCGCGTTTTAATTGAACATAGGATATACTACGAAATGCATCTTCAGGATCATTATTTGGAAAATTCGGTGATAATGGACGAGGAAGTGTCTGTTGTGTTTGTGGTTGACGATTATTATTAAATGAGCCACATCCATTACTTAATGGATAGGCACGTTTTTTAGATGGTTGTTCGTTAAGTGCTGTTAATGATAAGGAATGATTATCAAGAGGACTTTCTATTGAAATATTTGGTAAATTTGAAACTGTTCCATATCTACTATCATAACGTTCACCACGAAAATTTGGTGAAAAATATTGTTGTTGTTGAAGTTCAACATTATTTTCTATAGATAATGCATAACGTGTTGATGGACGTAAAATTGGATGAGTATCATCGATTTCAAATTTTGGCGAAGGTGAAGGAGAAGGAGAAGATGCAGGATACACAGCAACTGCTTGAGATTCAGCAGTATATACCTAAAAGAATTTAAGAAATTAAAATAATCTTGTTTTTATTCTTTCTAACTTACATGTGTATCTAGTTTATCAGATATTTCGATAATTTGATCATCAGCATTGGTCGACATATCTTTTTTATTATCATTTAATTGTACGTCAAGTTCAATTGGTCGAATATTATCTAAAAACTTATTGTCTTCAGTAATTTTATCAATAGATGATGAATCGGATATATCATTTTCAATCGGTTGATTATTGTCCGATGATTCATTTTCTTCAATCAGTTTATCCGTAGGTAATGACGATGGCATATCAGTTTGAGTTGATTGAGCATTAATCGATGGTTCATCACCTTGAGTAGATCTATCAGTAAATGATGATGATGGAATGGTACTTTCATTTTTCCATGTTGCACTTGTACTACGTGTAACATCACCAAAACGTGATTCAACACGAAGATTATCATCGATATAAAATGTTGGTAATCTAACTTGAAATGAGAATCTTCCTGTTTCATCGATTGTTTTTGCAAATGTATCAATACGTTTTCGTATTGTATCAATTGCATTTGTTGAATCTGTTGATGAAGATGATAAAAGTGAATTAATATTACTTTTTTTCATACGCATTAATTCATGTTGATCAACATGAATATGTGCCATTCCTTTTTGAACGAATGATTCATATTCTTTTCCAAGTGTTTCATATTCATCATGAATTGTTTGAACAATTAGTGTGTGTGCTTTATTAATTGTACTAATTGTATCAACACGCCATTTATGACATTGTTCAAGTGCTTCATTTTTTTGTCGTTCAAGATCATTTTTTGCATGAAGAATTTTTGCTACAAGGCGATCGCTTAATTCATGCAAACGTTCAAGTTCAACAGTTATGTTTTTATAATGTTTGTTACAACATTGTATGCATAAACGTTGATCACAATGACAACACTGAAAAAGGCCATCATTTGTTCGACAATCATCACATTTCAATGATGATGCTACGAGATCAAGTGATGATTGATAATGTGGTGAGGACATTTGAGAAATAGAGGGCGATCGTGGTACAGATCCGCTTCGTTCACGAACGTGTCCTGAATAGGAATCTGCACTTATGAATGATGAAGATGGATGTATAGAAGAGAAAGAAGAAGAAGAAGAAAAAGCCTTGCCCGAAAAAAGGTTTGTGTCGTGTAGGTAATGTTGTCCCTAAAATAAACAGACAAATCAATCAAGTGCAAAGACGAATAAAGCTAGGTTATATTTATTCTTTAACAAATGATAAACTTTTACAATAAAAAATTACTTCTATTTTTTATATGAATAAAATGCCTGGAATTTATATATATCTATATAAAGTAATAGAACTTGACTATCTCAATCATTATATTGAAAACAAAAAGAAGAAGAAGAAGAAGAAAAAGGCAGAGAGATAAACTTTATATGAAAAAGAACATCTCGAATTTCATGATCATACTGTTACGCATCCTTGTAAAAATGAAAGGTTTCTTTTTATATTGCTAACGAGAGTAACTCTCAAAATGGATGTAACGAGTTCTTTTTTTTTTCTCTTTATACATATATATGTATTTATATATATATATGAAAAAACTCATGATATGATGATTTCTATACACATACTCATCGTCATTCATATCCATGGCTGATAAACACGTAGAAGAGATGGATAAGTGGTGTAAAGAAAGATAAAAACAAAGTCTAAATACGAAAATAACATCAAGTTGTATAATATATTGCTAATGGACTATGATCATAAACTTCGAAAAAAGAAATAATGATATTATGCATCATCAATACAATAAGATAACATAGAGTAATCTTATTTGAAAATAAGATATAGATATATATCACATCTAAATTAAAAAAAAATCTTACTTACATATCTTCTTGATGGTAATGAATATGCACCTCGATTGTCTGATGATGCTGAAGTATAAAATCCACCTAAACTATTTCTTGGCATTGTTCGATCGAAATAGTGTCTTGTAGACATTCTTGTACCGATGTATAGCTAAGTTGCTACGAAGTTGTACTTCCAAAGGCACAATACTATTGAATAAAATGAGAATGATATATTGTAAGTCTATGTTACTTCAAGGAAATATAATTCGAGCAATGATGTATATGAATACGAGAGAGACGAGCATATAATAATATATACATACCACAACGATACGGTTCTGTATCTATCAATGTATGCTCGAACTGTAAAAGGCTGCTCGATGTCTGTCTAATCCATTTCACACTTGTAATTGCTTCTGAATAGGCATATGTCTTCGTTTTTTTCTCTCTTCTATTCTCCTCTTCTCTTAGACTCATTCGAACAAATGATATATTGCCTATACTAAAGCCTTAAGGAATCTTCATTTACAATGGCATATTTCATATTAAGCTAACTATTTGTTACGTCGTTTACAAATGGCATTATGACAGGGTAACTATCTGTTTCTTCTATGTCAAGTAAATGTAAAAAAATTATTTCGATTAATAAAACAAACAGTACGTTAACAAAAATTATTTTTCTTATATATATATATATGCTAGTGTCATTTATGCGAATGAAAGGACGACGAACTATATTTTCTTTTCATCATCATAACTTCGATGAAGCATATACATAAATACTTTTACTATTCATTTTTTTTCTCATCGAAAATTAATTAATAACAATCTCTTTCTCGGTACATACATATATACATATGTATACGTTGTTATACATATTCCGTTACAGTAATGCAAATAAAGATATCTTTATTGAGACTCAAATAATTTTCTGGTGTCTACTTCAGTATTTTGTATGATACAAACCTTTGGTTTTAGTGTGACGAGAACCATTATTTTCAGATATTATCTTTGCTGCTATTAAGTTTCTACTTATATTTAAAAATGTCATATAGTTATTGACTTGAATTGTCCTTCCTCTTCAAATTTTTTTGAGAGAAATAAAAATACATCTACTTACGCCCACAATACTCCTTTTCAATTTCAGCATAAAAAAAACCACTGCTGCCCCTATTGCTTCCATCGTCTCTATTGTTATTTCAGCAGTCTTTTTATGATTTAATTCTTTCTCTACACATATATATATGCATATATGTATATATATATGTATGCAGACATACATGTATATTTAACTGATGGTATCTTGCTTGTTTTTCTTTGCCCGACCACCCATATTAAACTATTAAACTGCTATTTCGATTCTTTCTTTCTTTTGTTCTATTTCATCGTTGGAAGCCATAAAGAGTGAATGGGAAGCTTCAGTCGTTTTTAGTATAGTACTTGAACAATAGTTCTTTTTTTTTCTTTTTTTTCTTCTATTTATATGTTAAAGTATTTTTTAATAACGTCATCATTGTTACTACGGTGAGCGATAATGGTGGTTTTTGGTATATATATATATTGTCGTTTATTTCTCAAATCAAAAGAAAATGTTTTATCACAGGTAGTTGTCATATTCTATAAATAAAAAATGTCTTCCGACCGCATCGAGGTAGTTATTCAACAAAAAGAATATAGATTATTGATTCAAGATATGTTTAATGTCCATTATGAGATGAAAATAACTATTACGATCAAAATTATCATACTGAAATCATTGAATCAAACAAAAAAACAACTTGATTATGATAATTTTATGAGCTTTTGAAATAATTAATTTTCATCTATGCTTGTTGTAGTGTTATTTGCATTCGAGGGCTTTCAGCGAAACTCTTAATATTAAAGAAAAAAGTCGAATAATCTTTCAACGATAAGAAAAAAGTGCATGAAAACCTTGATGCTGTCAAATATGATTTTCGTTTTGATTTATACAATAGAAAATATGGCAAGTAAAAAAGAAATTCACTTGATTATGAAAAGATTTTGGTTAAATAATACCTTAAGAGTATTGAATACATAAATAGTTCTATTTTCTATTGCATCCTCAAAATCATAGATGAATAAGACGTTCTAAGGACATATCGTCTATGAGGTTATTATAATATTCTCTATATAATCTCATATCAAAAGACCAGTATATATATTTATTGAGTCATTATTGAAAGACGGTTAATCTTTTTTTTTAAAAAGCAAATAAATCATTAGTCATATAATCGTCTTGTGTACCTTCACATAATATTTGGTATTTAGCTAGAATTTGTCTATGTATATTGATATTTTCTACATATTGTTGATAACTAAATCCAGGGTCACTGAAAATAATTTCTTGACATTTTTTCATCTGATCAATTACAATCTTACAATTATCAGTATTAATATATTGGCAGACAATAATATCTGGAATGTGATTATTGATAATAAGTGATTCTATATCATTGATTAGAATTACAAATGGAATTAGTAAATAAAAAACTACAATGAACATGTAGAATCTAATCATATTCTGGCGCGTATTATCAAGGGTTGTACTCAAAAGACGGAATTTCGAATAGATTAAAAATCACTTTTTGAAGAAAAAAAATTTATTTATTCGATTGTTTGATTGTTTATTTATGAAATGATATTTATTTAAGAGAAACATTATTTTGATGTTTACAATATATTTCAAATTGTTTACATAAATGTTACTCTTGTCTATGCAGGCAAGATCATTTGCATTCACAATTTTATAACATATACCTAGAGAAAGCGAATTTGATAGATTCTGTAACGATATGAATTTATCTCAATTAAATCATTTAATAGAATACTGATTTCTTCAAGATGGAAAAAGATTTTCCTAATTACTTAAATTGATGTAAGATGCTTGAATTATACTTTGATAGGAAAAAAAGATATGAGTTGAGATCACATTTGGTATACTACAAGTGTAACCAAAGCATTTTTTTTATAGCTGTTCTTTGTCAAAAAATAGACTACACTCAAAATTCATAGGCACATATACATTCTCACACAATAATTCTGAAAAAGTAATGAAACAAAAAAACAAAACACACAACACAAAATATATACAAAAGAAAAACAAAAGAAAAAAGAACTAGAAAAGAAAGAAAGCTGCAAGACACAAGCTGTTTTCTACAAATATAATACTGTCTCAAAGACCAACAGATGGAAAAGAAAAACATTTTTTTGTTTTTGTCTTATATATTTGATGGAACTGTTCTATTTGAGCAAATTCATTATCACTGAAAGACTAAATAGTTTTTATAGAAAAAAATTTTCTTTTCTTCAAAACCCTGGTTTTCGATCATCATGTTCATCAACATCAAGTAATAAAGTAGTACATGCTGTTGTATTATTACGTATAATCGTATTTGAATCCATAGTTCCTTCTGCATGTAAATCTCGTCGACTTCTTGTTAATGTAAATTTTGTTGTTTGTGGTAATTGAAAACGATTAAAAAATTTTCGTTCTAAAAATTCATTAAAACTTTCTGCTGATTGTAATTGTAAATGACCAACTTGATGTTTTCTTAGTTGTGTTAATTGCGTATTTCGTATTAATGTATAACCTAACCACCAACGAAATATTGCACGTTGACGACGTTTATATGCTTCCATTTCTATATTACGCATTTCTCGTTTACTTGAACGAAGATATTGTTCACGTCTTTCAATTTTTTCACAAACTAATGAACAATAATAAACAAGCACGGGATGTGTATGAAGACATTCCATATGTATAAATGATACATAGGATATAAAACCAGAATCCATTTTTTCTAATGTACGTCCAAATATACAATAATCTAATCGAGGTAAAAATAGAACTGCAGCTATCGATGCTTTTGTTACACGAAGACTGCATGAAACAATACCAAGAAAACAATCGAAGAAGAAATTAAAATAATTAAATATAAAAAATGCTCGAAGATTTTTCAATGCCATCGTTTTTCCATGTCTAAAAACAAATATATTCATTAATCGATTCTTAGCTAATGCAAATAACTTACTTTTGTAGAAAAAATGTTCTTGATAGAAACCACATTAATATGAATTTTAATAAATAAAGAACTAATATAGGTATAAGCACTTTCGCAACTTGTTCAACAAGAAAAATTTGTTTGAAAAGAACACGTAAAATAATAATTGTAATGAAAACAATATTTCCCAATGATATATAAGCAAAACCAAGATAAGCAAGACAATATCCTGGATAATGTGCATGTTTTGATATCAGTTGTGCACTCTTAAATGCTGTTCGCGGTGGAATATCAATAAAAATTCCTTAAAAATACAATTTTTTTAAAATATTTCAAATAAAACTAAAATCTTTACCTTTATAAGAATCAATCATATGTTTTTGATAACTTTTCATACCCCATAATAATTGTCCATAATAAACAATAGCTGTTAAAAAACATGCTATTATCATTTCATATTTAAGATTAAATGCTTGTGGATGTGGTAAATCAAGTTCATCAGTTAGAACAAGTAATGGTATGGCAAATATACTATAAAGTTTTTCAATAATATAAAATCCAGCTTGTAAAATATTAAATGTTAAATAATAAGTTAACATAAATGCAATTATATACATATTTAATATCTGTTTCGAATAATGAAAATATTTATTTGGACGATAAATTTTATATAATAATGATTTTATAAATGAGATTTTTTCATTTGTTTCGAATAATATACGTCGAGTTTTTTGTAATAAATGACGAACATAACGATATTCAACTGATAATTTTTGAGAAGAATTCGAAATAATATTTATATCAGGTTCATGATAAATATGTTTTA
>CAJNOI010000322.1:40018-79639 GCA_905250115.1 Adineta steineri | reverse complement strand
GTTAATGATGATCGATGTGAACATTCAGTATCGCTGAAAGACATGTTTTCTGTCTTTTTTCGCTAGGTTCAAATAAAATTCAACCTAGACACAAAGACGATCAACTTATGTTCAGATTGTTCTTGCGTACAATAGAAAAGAGAATGAAAAAAAAATGTATGTTAGCTAGATATTTTCTTAAATGTATGTAGATATTTTTCTTTTTCGTTTCTGTTCAATTCATCTTTTTTTTCCGTCCAGTCGATGCGCCGCACGTCGGCGTTCGTTTCGTCATTATTGATGTGTCAAGACACTCCCAGCTGGAAAGGAAAAAAATTTGAAAAATATATTTCAGTAACGTATATATTCATGCATCTAATCCGTCTATTCCTTTGAAGACGATCAAAGAAATGCCGATAATAGTTGTCCGATGAAAAAACAACAACTATTGCACACATACGCGCATTCATATAGATATATATATATACATATAATTGGATCGTGGCATCAAATAAGAAACGATGGCGGTGCGCATCATACTTAGTAGTTAGGAAAAAAGCATATATGTGTGAAAAACACTAATCTTTAACCTCATTCAATGATATTAGATTATAGGAAAATATTTCAAGAATTATTTGCTGATAATTCGATACGAAAATGTCATGTGTATGAATGATAGAATTACACATAGAAGTATTTCATGATTAAGCCACATTCTTTTATGAATAAATAAATACGAAAAAAAAATCAATAATTTATTATTTTTTTCCTTCTTACAATAATTGATTATTAGAGATACATTGTTATTTTTATATGCAAAACACCATATGTGTTTTCCACTAGAGATATTTAAATTAATATAAATAGAGCAGAATGGAATTGAATAACAAAAACAATCCTATTTGATATATATGGTTTAATTCTTTTATTATCAATTAACAATATAGATACTATATTGTTGAAAACATAGACGAAAAAAACAATTTTATGATATTTAGTAAGGTTTTCTACTAGTTGATTTTTTCTTTGATGTTATTTGTGTTTGATTGTCAATAGAATTATTTGTTGTTGTTGATGATGGTTGCCATTGTACCAATTGTCCATCATCACTACATGTATATAGTGATGAATGATAAGTTACTGCTGCACGTAATGTCTCAGAATGAGGTGAATTAAGTGGCAAAATAGTCGGTTCACATTTATCGGCTGTAACTAATGTAATATTCATTTTGCCCATATGATCACACATTAATAATGGCCAACAGGATTTTGTCTCTTGTAAAACAGATGGTAATAGATTATTGATATTACTGTCAGCAAGTATATCAACAATAGTTGAATGTGTTGATGGAAGATGATGAGTGACTGTTGACGATTTTAATGATGTATCCATTTGTTCAGATGGCATATCTGATGTTAGAATATCATTATCTGTATCTCCTTGTACAAGTAATTCTTGATTTTCTTCCGCTGTTGACCAAATATAAAAAGCATTCGATGCAGTTATTGCATATATTGTATTATATTGAGAGAAACCACATTTTGCAACAGGTCCATTCGCATTATAAACCTAGTAAAGAAAATACATTTTTAAAAAATTCTTTTCATTTTCTAAATATATATATACTTGTTCAAGTCCATCATCTTCATTTGCTTTTTTCACATCATATAAACATACAAGACCATCCGTTGATCCACTTAATAATTTCGAAGAATTCAATCGACAAAATTCAACTTGAATAATATCATCCGAATGAGATTCTGTGTAATATCCTAATAATTGTTTATTTCCAGGTGATCGTAAATCCCAAAAAGCAATAGCAACATTTTCTTCACCTTTAAGTTCACTACCAGCAGCAACCAAGAGATCTTCATTATTAGATGTTACTGAAAGAAATTTATGTTCATCTGCACAACCATTTAATTGAAAAGTTTCTTGTTGCGGTGTTCGTATATCCCATGCCAGAACTAAATTTTTATTAGTTGAAGCAAATAAAATATGAGGTGATATATAAGCATATTGAATTGAACTAATTGTTATGCTAGATGATGAATCATTACTATCGAAATTGTTTGAAGTCGATGAAAGAACTGATGTATGTTTTAATGTTGATGCATCAAACAATTGAATTGTAGTTGGAACAGTTAAGACAGCAATTTGACTACCTGTACTATTTATAGTAAGATTGGTAGCATAACAATCATTGTTTTCAAGTGAAGTTCGTACTGAACTTTTGTTTGTATAAACGAGAGGTGATGATGATGAACGTGAATTTGTAGGCTTGATTTTCATATCTGAAATATCTCTAGAGAAAATACTACTACAATAAATTCTTCATACTATCTTAATTTTCTACTGATGAAATTCAATTGTTTTATTTGTGCTTCCTGTTTTTTTAGCACATCTATAAAGTCGAGTAATTCATTATAACGTTTATTCTTTTAATCCCTCTTTTTTTTTGTTGAATGAAACAATAACAACAACAAGAACACAATAATAATAAAACAAATACAGAGAAATATATTATGATATTACAGTTCGCTGCTATTTTTCGTTATATTTCTTTCTAATAAACATGAACCATTCCATAAAGAAATGTCCAAAAGAGTACATATGTTAATAGACCATTAAAAAATCCATTAACAAAAACATGATTTAAATTTGTAAAAAATCTACGATGTTCATGTCGAATAAAGGCAAATATCATTAATGATAATAGAAGCATTGAAAAACCATAAAAAACAAATCCTTTATATGATGTAAGACCAATAATACCAGCAACACAACCGGATAAAGCACTAACAGATGTACGACATTGTTCAAGGCTATTTTCATTAAAACGAACAGCTGTATCACTATATAAAATCGATTCAGCTTTTCGTTTATTGCTACCCGTTGATGAGATTGATGTACCACTTGGAGATAAATGCGTTGTTGAACCAACAGGACGTGATGCTGGTGTACGACGAATTTGCATTTCACTATTTGCTGACATTGTTTATTTAGATTTTAACTACAAAGAAATTCGAATTAAGACTTGATACACATCTAGAAAAGAAAAAAAAACGAAAGAATGTAAATAAAAAAAAAAGAATTCATATCAAGAATAACATAGTTGTTTTTAACAATAACACATAACTGATATTCACTGGTTTAAAACAAAAAAAGGGAAAATAATAATAAAAGAAAATCTATTTTTGTTTTATGTTAGAATTTCTAAATTGATTAAATCGTTTCACGTTTATATAAATAAAGATAAGCTAAATCTTTTGGTGGATGTTCAGATAATGCAACATGTTCATCATTAAATATAATCCAACGACCATCTTTACGTATATGTGCGACATAATGACCACATGATGGATGATTGCCAATATGTGAAATAAATGCAATAAGACGATATTTACCAGTACCATCACGATAATGTGTTTTAGTTTGTTGTAAAGGTGGTGATTGAGGTGATGATTCAACTAATGCAGCCAAAGCAGAACTACCTTCAGGTGTATTAAGTGCCCAATCAACAGCTGCTTCAACATTATTATTTGATAATGATAATGCATGAAGAGCATGATTACGTGAAAAACCCATTGACATAATTATACCAATACTTTCTTCATCAACCTAAAATTCATAGATACATAACAAAAGATTCTGATCTTTTTTTTATGTAACTTACGGGTGGTGATTGAACTTGTTCAACACGAGCTCTTTTCATCGGTGCTTCATAAGGTGTATCAAAATCTGGATCTGATTGATGTTCAAATACCCAATTCATAGCTGCTTCAATATCATTATTACCGGTATTGATTAATGCACGTTTACAACCTTCAGTCGAAAAACCCATATCAATAAGTTGTTGTAAAAGAACTTCATTAACATGAATATTCGATGTTGAAGCTGATGATTGTCCTGTTGAGATATCGCCTAAATAATTAAAGATTTTCTTATTATTTTTTTTAAAGAAATTTTTGAGTTACCATCGGGCATTAATGTTTCACCATGTTGAAATCCTGTTGCACGTAATGAATTAAGATCAATTTCATCAGGTATTTCCATTGATACATCAAGTTTTTTTGGTGTCCAATCTGGATTAAATGTATATTTTTTTAATTGAACAAAAAGATAATCAGGATATGTTATAAATCTTTGAGTTTTTCTAATTGTTGTTCGACGTCCATGTCGTGGTAAGATATAATCAACAATATCTTCCGGTGCAGCCCACTGTGAAATTGCTTCCGTAAGTGGAATAATTGGACGTACAATTGGTAAATCATTTGTTTTTTTTCCTTCTTTTTCCATATCTTCTTTTGTTTTATTAAATTGAAGTACTTCATGCATATTTTTTGAAGCTTCTATTGGTACACCTAATCTTAACATTGTTTCATTACGAGTTAAATATCGAACTTGATTTATTTCCGGACAATAAATACGTTCTTCAAGTTCAAATTGAAAGCAAGTACTTGGATCAAGTGATGGATCTGCTGTTGAATCTTTTAGACAATGATTATGTACTTGTTCAATATAATATTGAAGAAATTCAGCAGCATCTTGTTGTTGTTTAGTACCAAAATCAGGATGATTACGACCAATTAATGAACGAAACATTTGTGGACGAATACCTGATGGTGCTTGTAATGATGAATCACCACTCATTGAAATTTCTTTTGAATATTGACCAGATAAAAGACCAAAAGCTAATTTAGCTGTTTGTGCATTAAAATCATTGACGGGATCTTTCGCTTTATCAAAATAAAAATTACAATTTTTATAATATTTTTCTTGAAAATCATCTAAAGTAAATAAAACTTGTGCGACTGAATTCATGTAACATGAATTTCCTAAATTTCTCATTCCAGTATAACCTATAAATAATTATGAATTATTATATGTAAAATTAAAATTCTGAAAATTTATATACCTGGACCATAAACAGGTTGTAATTTTGAATTTGCTTCTTCAATCATAGATGCTTCACCATATTTTTGATTTAATTCAATTTCTAAATCAGCCATTGATCTATCACTCTTTTCCATTTTCAACATATTAATTCCCCAATGTCCTAAGTGAATAGCAAGATTTGGATCTTCAACCATATCATCTTCATCATAAGAATAAACATCAGCACCTTTCGCCGTTATTGTTCCTAGAAAACAAATAATGTCAAAAAAAAAATAACAATATTTATTCGAAAATGAAATATTCCTAGTTCTATTATTTTTAAACTAGTTATAATGTGACAGATATGATCGACACAGAGACTAACCTTGCCGAACTTATGAGACATATGTCAAGATAAAATGTAATTAGAAAAATATTAGATTAACTAACCAAGTTTGACAGCTAATGGATATTTTGTTTTATGATAATATTCAGACGCATGATTATTTCCACCAGTACCATCAAAAAATTTTCGTCCACATAAAATAGCTCCATCAGTGAGATTAAGCCATAAATTATCTTTTAAATCACATTGATCACATTTCCATCCATTTGGTGGAATTTGTCGATTATTATTTAATTGTTGTAATGTTGCAGTATGTTTTGTTATTGGACGTATGTCACCATTCCATGTTACATTCATAAGTGAACGTTCTTCTTTTAAAAAAGCTGAGTCAGCAGCTATAATAGCATCAGCTGATCGTTTAACCAATTCCGGTAATTGATTTGTCTCATCTGGATAATGAATAGTCTCATTTGGATGTATATAAATTTCATATTGTTCTTCAAATGTAAATCGATTTGATTGATTTGCATCAAAACCACCTTCAACACCAATTGCTAATTTCGTTACTTTAACCGGTTCAACATTTGGATCTACTGGTACTGGTTTACGTTTTCGTAAAATATGTAAGAAAACATTTTTTCCTGGATTCATTTTACAATGTCGTTCAAGATGATCTTTTCCTACTCCACGAAATGTTGACATACAAATGTAAAGACCATGTTCAGATTCTGGATTATCAAATGAATAAAGACATTCATCTTTATAAACATTATCATTTGAACCTGGTACACGAACATTTTTATATTTATCAGCCATTATTTCTAATCTGAAAGTAAAATGAATTGTATGTAATATTTACACAGAAAATTTTTTTAATACTGTAAAACAAAACATAACATAAATAAAGTATATACAATGACTAGATAATGAATTTAGATATTTCTATATAGCACACATTGTCTTTTGATATATATATATACATAATGTGCACGGCACAAGATTATTATGACAGGAAAGAAAAAAAGGATTCATTCTGTTAAAGCATTCATTCATCCATTTAAACATAAAAAGAACTTAGATGGCGTACTGATATGAGAAAGAAAAGTTAATTACTTTAAGAAAAAATGACATAAAAAAAACAAAAGAATTGATAAGATTACAGGGTGTCATATTTTTATCGATCACTGAATTTTTCTTGCTATATAAATTCTGTAAAATGTATCTAACAAATGATCTAGTTCGCTTATAGTTCAAAGAAAATCTAGAAAATACTTACTACAAATTTTTCTTTTTATATTTCTTCAATCATCAATAGTGCTTCTACTAGCAAAATTAGTCTCAATACATGTTACTACGATGAACATGGAATGTTAGCGATCTAACTTAAAAACTGACAGAAAACGATTTTATAGGAAAAGAACGCATTTTAATCTATCAAATCATGTAGCATTTTATACACCGAGAAATAAAAAAGAATAATTAATACTTTATCTCATACACAAAAACACTATTTGAATTAATTTTAGGTTTAAATGATTGAGTGAATACTCCAACAGCTTTTCTCTCTCTCTTCTGCTATTATTGTCTTTTTCAGTGCACATTGTGCATATATATTAAAAGCCAATGTGTATAATATAGAAATAACTAACTTTGCATTTGCACAAAAAAAGCGTATCGTCTTTGTAAAAGTACATTTTGTTAAATAGTTTTATTCCTCATTAGGTATAGTTTGATCTTGTTCTGTTGATGAATTACTACTTAATGATTGAGAATGATTACGTTCATGCCATTCTTGTACTTTAGTTCGACTATCAGTTGTTTGTTCTGGTTTTTTTATTATATTTAATTCATAATCATCAATTGTCGTCGGATCACACTCATAATTAGTTGTCATTATACCATAACGTTCAGATGCTGAATCTGATTCACTATCATTATCTTCTTCATGACGTATTTCTTCTTCTTCATCTTCATATGATGATGAACTATATTCATCTTTTTCTTCTGGTTTATTTAATTGTTCATCTTCATGAGTAGAATTCTCATCACTATTAGAATTTTCTTCATTATTTATACTATTTTCACTTTCACTTTGTGATCTTGATGATAGATGATGAGATTCTTCTTTACCAATAAAAATCTAGAATTAAATATGATAAATAAAATATTTTTTGATTCTCATATTAACCTGTTGTGGTTGTTCCAGAGTTTGACGAGTATTTTTAGTTAATTTACTCATTTCATTTGAAGCAGCATCAAGTGCATTTAAAATTTTACACATTTGAGCTTCAGTTGTAGCAAGACGATTTTGTAATTGAGATATTTCATTATTAGTTAATTTATTTCTTGGTTGACTTGCTCCAAGTTTTGAACTTATAAATGATAATGAATTTTTCATTTCATCAAGAGTATTATGCACTAAAAATATATATATATTCAAAAATAATTTCTATCGAATAATTTTTTACTTTGCTTTTGTTCCGTTGTCAATGTTTGTTCTGCATCAATTTCTTTCTGTTTTTTTAGTCTTAAATATTCAACATAGTCAGGATCTAATCCTAAATATAATATTTATATTAGATAAAAATCAGAGATATTATAAATAAGAATAACAATACCAGCATATAAATCTTCTTCAATTTCTTCATCATCCGGCTGATAACGAGTATTCATATTATATTTAAATTTTTTTTGTTGAGCATTCCATTGAATATTATCAGTTGAATAACGAAGTTTTATTTTAGTTTCGTCAGTATTTCGCTTTGGCCAATACTAAATAAATCAATGGATATAATCAAAATAAATAATCGAAAATTAATTCAATATATACTTTGAAACAAGTGTAGAGGAAGAATACTCCAATACCAACAGTATACATTGGTAATGCAAAAGTAACACCT
The DNA here is from genome assembly GCA_905250115.1 of Adineta steineri. Lineage (NCBI taxonomy): Eukaryota > Metazoa > Rotifera > Eurotatoria > Adinetida > Adinetidae > Adineta > Adineta steineri. The sequence continues at coordinate 71,535 of CAJNOI010000322.1, read as the reverse complement.
AATTTTGAATTACTTTTATCTATTGTTGCTGGTTGTCGATTATCAGCATCTGCTTGACGCATTCGCATATTAGGATGTGCGGAATGCATATGTGAAGATGAATCCTAAAATGAATTAAAAGATAATAAATATTTTCTTTTAAACATAAATAAAACAAACGGAATTATGTTCAGTTGTATGATCGTCATCATTAAGACGCATTTGTGATGATGATGGTCGTCGAAAATCTGTAATAGATAATTATTGTAAATTGTAATTATTAGATTGAATACCTACGATCATTCATATTATGTGATGGCACAGATGATTGAGAACGAAGTAATGGTAGGAAAATTCGTGGTACAAGAACAGCAAAACAACCAAATACAATAGCGATAGCAACGCTTGGTCTTGTTAAAAAAGACATTGTAAAATATATATCAATGATAATATTGATTTTCAATCGTTCATAGAAAAATGTTCTTACTAAGCTAATATTTTTGCGTTAAGCATTTCATTGATAAAATAGTAAACGACGATTCTGATGACGATACTATAGATGTCGTTCGTTGACATTGTAATATGAATAAAATAGAAAAATCTAATCTTCATAGCTAATAATTGATTACTAAGAAAAATATTCTCGATCACTGAAAAATGCATCTTTAAATTATCATTTTTAAATGCTGATTTTACAAGATCGCATAAATTATTCTTCTTGTTTTGCAAAAAATATGAATATAAAATTCAAGTTTATGTAACAGAGACCATTAGAAAGTAGAACAGAAGAAACTTTTTTTTAAAGCAATTAGTATTTAATTTGATAAGGATCTTTGATCCAATTATGTTTACACCGTCAACAATCACAATACATTTGATAACATGCTGATCATATATACAATTCAATGACTTATTTGATAGTAGAAATTTAAATACCTCTCATTGAGCAGGATCTTATTTATTATACAAACATAATTGTAGTCATAAGGCAAATGTCAACTACCAGATGATTGATATATAATTGTGATAAGATACAGAAGTTACTGCACGTATTTTATTTCTATAGATTCCTAGCTTTGGATTCTATCAATCGAACGATAAATCATCTTCAACTTCATCATTTACTAATAATACCATATTGTCGCATGATCGACACTAACACAGCTATTTTCAAATTCTATAACAGTCTGTTGCTGATCATGATTTCTGTAACCAAAAAGCGAGTTTTTTCAAGTATGCCAAGCATAATAACTGCAAAATGCCTTCACTAGAATATGAGATCGAAAAAAACATTTTTTAAAATCTTAGTCGTGTGAGACAGATCTAGAGCAGAAGAAGCCGTAAGAACATATTGCTGATAGTTCCTAGAAGGACTTCAAACTCTACTGCTGTATATTTCAACATTCCTTTTCGTTCACATTTCACAATCAAAGAAAATAGGAATTGATCTTATTAAATTATACTTAGATAAAATTCAATTGATTACGAAAACACTTTTTCAATAGGTACTGTTACTGGAAAAAGTAGTTTCGTGGAACATATATCGATCATCATCCATTAAAATGATATTTCGATCATGTATTTTTCACTGTAAAAACTAACAGAAGAATATCTTTACATAAGAACATCCATGTTGTAACCAAGAGAAGAAAATATAAAACAAGAAAAAGAACGAAATAAATAACACGTGCAAACGATAAAAGTATAAAATGTCATTTATCTTGATGGTATAGTCTCGAATGATTATTTTTATATGTTGAAGTAAACAAAACAGTATAATATTTATCTTTTTTTTTTTGATTTATTCATATTTAATTAATAAAAATAGATGTTTCAACAAATTCCTCTTATTGATTTTGGTCCTTTTCTTAATGGAACAGACGAAGATCGTCAACGGGTATCCTCACAAATAGGTGATGCTTGTCGTAATGTTGGATTTTTTTATATATCAAATCACGGTGTATCATCCACACTTACAGAACGTGTATATGAACAAGCAAAACGATACTTTTCTCAGTCACTTGAAGAAAAAATGAAATTATATATTGGTTCATGTCCATGTGGAAATAATCGAGGATATACACCAATGTTTGAAGAAAAATTAAGTTTAAAAGGTGATCTTAAAGAAGGTTTTGACTTGGCAATGGAATTACCAGCTGATGATAAAGATCGAATAGAACGAGGTGCTTTGTTATATGGACCTAATTTTTGGCCTGATAATCTTGAAGGTAATTAAACAAGAAAAACAAATATTACTTGTATAAATACATTTGTTTAGGATTTCGTGAATGTATTTATGATGAATATTATTTAACAATGATTTCTCTTGGTCATAAAGTACTAGAAGCTTTTGCATTATCTCTTAATTTACCTTTGAATTATTTTAAATCAATGTCTCAAAAACCAATGGTAACAATGCGTCTACTTCATTATCCTCCTCAACCAGTAGTTCTTGATGAAGATCAACTTGGTTGTGGTGCTCATACAGATTATGAATGTTTTACACTTCTTTCACAATCAAATCAATCAGGTCTTCAAGTACGTAATAATAAAGGAGAATGGATCCATGCTACACCTATTGAAAATACATTTGTTGTTAATATTGGTGATATGATGCAACGATGGACAAATGATCAATTTAAATCAACAGTTCATCGTGTTATTAATGTAAGTGGTACAACACGTTATTCAATACCAGTTTTTTTTGGACCTGATTATTTTGCTGAAATAAAATGTTTAATTAATGACGAAACTCCAAAATATGAACCTGTTATTGCTGGACAGTATCTCACACAGAGATTTGATGATACATATAATTATAGACAAAAAAATTCAGACTCTTCTTATTGAGTGTAATACATTAAATATTGAATTAATTTATCTATTTCTTTTTAACAAATAAAAAACAATTTTTGTAATGTATTTTATTAAATGAATATGTGAGTTCATCGCTATGATATATTATCATCTGTCTTTGCAGTGCAAATTTTCTAATTTATTATTTAAGTATTTCTAATATCGAAAATAATTACTTTCGTATACCGGATATTATTTTTCTAATATTAAACTGTAGACATACTCTACAATCTTTCGATTGTTTTTTTCTATTTTTAGAAATGAACCAGTTAGTCTAATAGAGATTGTCAATAAACCGATCTCGTTTTGTATTCATACGTCATTAGAAATAATTTCTGATAAGAAGATAAAGAACCTAGAATATCAACCAAGAGTGAACAAAACAAAGTTTGAATGCTTCAAGAGTATCTCTCATCTTTTATATATTAGTTGGTTGGTTTTCATTATACTTAACTTGAACTCATTTTTTATAATTAAAGAAGATTAAGAGTAATGATATATAAATTACCATAAATCTATCACGCACACGTTTACATACACGTATGTGGCTTAGATAACCACAAATAGATATGCACTTCTATGATCCTAATATTCTTTTTTTTTTATAAAACAAAGCATCTTACGCAAACAAAAGTCTCGTGAAAAAAATTAAGTATTTTGTGTCTGTATCTGTCAGGCGGGTAGATGATAAAATAATTACTGTTGAGTATTGTTTGTGAATATTACGATGAGCAAAAGCTTGACATGTTAGGTAATCAGAATAAATAAGAAATGTCTTATGGTAGTTCACAACACAATGTGACAGTGGAAATATATGAAAACCAATTATGACTTGAACAAAAAAAAGAGAATCGTGTCTAAAAAATAATCGTCGATGCATGGTTGACAGACTTGTCAAACGAGCCGACAATAAATATCGCATTCAACTCGAATAAAATCACGGGTGTACTTCAAATAATCATACAAAGATTGATGACAATATATATTAGTATTTGAAATGTTTAATTGCTGAAATAAAGTCTACTAAAAATATATTTGATTAATTAACAGAAAAGTTTTTTTCTATCTTCATTTCATATACTGTTCTATTTTGATATGTTAACAATAAAAAAAGAATCTAAATAAAAATGAAACTGTGACGTATTCACAAATAATCGGATTAAAAGTATATTTAAAAAAACTAATTACTTTACTTTGATATTATAAGTCAAGATTTAATCTCTTTAACTCGATACCGTTATTTTCGATTTTTATTATTTGCACCAGGAAAAAACATTATTAATAGAAGTGTCAAATATAGTCATAGTAGAAATTATTTTTCTCATAAAACTTATTGATCAAAACACATTTGGTTTTTCTCAACATTAGTCAAAAGTCATCAAATTTAATAATATCATGTCGTTTTGTTTTGTCGCATGTAACTTCATAGGAAAGTTGATGTAATGACAAATGAAATCTTACAAAAAATTTCATGTCTTGTATTTCTCCTTTTCTTTTACACTAATGATTTCATTTCCATAACAGTAAAGGAATACTTATATTCAACACATTAATTATAAGTATACGCCAGAAGTAATATAGTTGCTACGTTTTTTTTTCATTTCTATTAACTATTCTTCATGATATTCAAGTAGAAAATTGCTACTCCATTAAGCTTAGAGGAAAAAAATCCTTGAAATGTCCTTAGTTTTAGAATTATTTATGAACGATCAATAAGGAAGTTTTTTTCTTTATATTCAAGTTTATTTTTTTACATATATAAAATGTTTTTATTCTAACTAAATCGACTCTCATATCTGCTATATAAATATTGCTTGGATAAAATGTTGATATATCAAATAAAAAGAAACGTTTATTTATGTTTTTCCTCGTCTGATGAAGATGATGATGAATTCCAATTCTTTGAATCATCCACTATAAATAAAAAAGGAGGTAAATAAAGAGAAGGGAAAAACTTTCAACATACTTGAAATAGCTTGATCGTTGACACCTTTTTTAATACCATAATGTTTAAGAGAATGTTTGCCTTTGAGTACTTTATCACGGAAAATAAGACGACAACCTTCTTCAAATTGTGGTTTTAATCGTAATTTTAGTTCAGTTTTCAAATCATGAACATGAGTTTTTTCATCCAATACAAACGTCAAGGATTGTCCATCAGATTTTCGTACAACTGTAACACTCACTTGATCAGTGGGTGTTGTAATTACTGGTTCAGTTGAATGTGACATTTATTACAGAATCTTGAATTTGTTTTATTTTTTATTGCGAATGGAGCTGAAAAGGAGTTTATATAGAAAATAACTACGTAAAATAAGGGTAAATGTAACATACCGAACGAGGGAGAGAGAGAGAAATGCTCGAAGAAAGAAAGAAAAAAAGAACTGCTTGCTATCTTTCTTTTCTTCCACTAGTCTAGCATAGTAAACTGATGTAGAAGAAAAAAAGAGAGAACCGATATTGTGTCGTTAAAGTGATGGTTGTATTCTGGATGTTAACAAGGCACTGACATAGGCAAGGTTATAGAGAACGATATGCAAAGAGGGAGAGAGAAAAAAAATCATGTTTCACTCGCTATTATATATAGCAATGTTTTCTATAGCCCTAGATTGTATAGTTACATTATAGTTTGTACTTTTTGATATTAGCTTGATTAAAATAGAAAAGATAGAAATTATTCTGTATGCTAAAAATAATAAAATCTCGTCTGATTTCGCATTATTAGTCAATGAAAATAATCTAACGGACTTAATTGACCCGTTACTAACGTAGAAGTTATAAGTGAATATTATTTTACACTAAACTATACAAATTCGATTGTGACTTATAATGTTTTAAGCATGTTTACATTGTATATTATATATTCCATCATTTGTATAAGAAAGTTATTATTTTGGTAAACGAAGACAAGATAAAAGAATTAGGCTTTTTATTTTTGTTATTTATCATCGAAATTATTGTAAGTTACAATGTCTGTCAATAATGACCTATAGTAATTACTCTTATGTTATAATATAATTATCATAACTTAGTTATACTCAAACATCCTGGCTATATTAAAAATCTTAATAATAATATAGATAGAAATAAACTGATTAACGAAAATAAAAATCGAATGTTTTCTTGAGTCAAAATGGTAGATTGAATAACATAAATATAATTGGAATGATTTAATCTATTCTTTTCGCTCGCTTATCATTTTAATGTAGTATTAAGTATGATTGTATTACCTTATATATTAAAACAAAACGTGAGAAATATATTAATCACAAACATATTCGATCTGATTACAAATAAAAATAGAACTACTTGTTTTCATCTACTAAATTATCAGCAGTATTGTATATAAACCAGCAGTGGCAAAATTCTCCCAAGCAAAATCTAAGAATTCTGTCAGTGTTCTTTTTTTAAAATCTTCGAAAATTGTTACAGAATATACTATACTTCTACAATAATATGCTGCTCCACATATCTCTATCTTTAAATAATAATTTTGCCTGGAGCTATTTTTGCAGAGGAATTTTACTAGAATTCTAGTTCATTCATCAAAATCTAGTCAGAATTCCACTTTATTCATCAGAATTGTGCTTTATCATATACACATATTCTTCAATTAAAATCAAAATTCTGCTTAGAATTTTGTTTATTCAGTATAATTTTATTAGAATTTTAATTGATCCAGCAGAATTGGGCTCTACCATATATACATATACCTGTCTATACAGAAATTCTTCTCTTAAAATCAAACTTCTGTCAAGAATTCTGTTATTCTGGCAGAACCCAGTTAAATTTTCGATTTCCTAATAGAACTGTGCTAGACTCTTCACATGTGTTATTACTGAGAAATCAAAGCTCTGTGAAGAATTCCGCTGTTCTAGGAAAGCTTTGTCGAAATTCTAAATCTCCGATAGTATCACCGTCGAGCAAATGCGATGTATAGAGATTATAGTTAAACATAACTTAATTTCATATTGTCTTCGCTGTTCTATTTAACTCTTACGAGCAGTAAAATTAAAAAAACATCATTTTTTATCTCACCGTCTGTTTCATTCTTGTTTTAGTAAGGAACAAGTAATTTCTGTATACTTTTTTCTCTTCTCTTTTAGCTTCACTTTCAGCAGGAATAAAATTAAAAATACATCATTTTCTATGTCACCGTCTGTTTCATTTTTGTTTCAGTAAGGGACAAGTGATTTTTGTATACTTTCTTTTGCCTTCTCTTTTAACTTCACTTGTAGCAAGAATAAAATTAAAAAGACATCATTTTCTATCTCACCGTCTGTTTCATTCTTGTTTCAGTAAGGGACAAGTGATTTTTGTATACTCTGTTTCACTTCTCTTTTATCTTCACTCTCAGGAGGTATAAAATTAGAAAAAACGTTATCTTCTCTCTTACCATCTTTATTATCTTCGTGCTGTTTTCTAAATGGCTGGTGGCAATGATGCAGATGATCTTCTGATATCATTCGAACGTTTGTCAATTACAACTAATAATACAAAACACCGTGTCGAAACATCCGAGGCGGTACACGAGGTAGACAAAAAGGAAGAACCTTACTTTGTGCATATTGACATTTCATGCAACTCAGACCGCTCAAGAAATAAAGCCGCGAGATGGATCAATTCCTATATGCTACGAAAATATTATTTTGATCCTCGTCGTTATCATAACTTCTTAGATGATGTTTTTATGAACGAAGATGAAACTCCTGGACATCCAACATTAGCACAAATGCGTAGTGCGATGCAAGCATCAGAAAAATATTATGAATTGTGGAAAGTCAGAGGTGATTTCGATTTAGCAGCTTTTTATGAGCATTTTGTTAGGGGTAATTTTGATAATCTGTGTATTCATGTCACCCAGTTATTCGAGGATGGTGAATATACACTAACTCGTAAGCAATATTAAATGAGGCTAAGCATTATATTGTGCTAATTTCTTTTGCATTTTTTATTGTTCAAGAATTTTTCCTTTCATGGCTTTTATCTGTTCCTCTATCCTAGTCGGTTTATTCTAGCTATGTGTTGTTTTCAATGTAGTCTTCTACCATACTTTATGTTATGTGTTTTTTGCCTTTTTTTTCTTTTAATTGTGCTTTCTCATGTAGTCTTAGGATCGAATGATCGTAGTTTTTATTCAAATAAAAAATAAATATAAAATTCTGTCAAGATTTTGTTCACCGTCCGTAGAAAAATTAAACCATGGAATACAACAATGATGTGAAATATAAATACGGTTATCATTTGGAGAATCTTACATGAGTTACTTACTTTGATTAAAAATATGGACTACATGTTAATATTGTCAATTTGTTAAATATAAACTTTTTTTTGTTACTATAATTTCTTTTGAATCTAGTTGTAGAAATATACCCTTATAATGAAAGCATCATGACATAGTCCAACGCTCAGTTGAAGCGTCAGTTGCTATTCAAACAATTGAACTATTACCATCGCGACAAATATTGGTGTGTATTACCGAATCTTAGCGTTTTAAAAATTCTGCCACAAAATTGTACACGCGAGTCAAGAAACAATAATTAAAATAAAATTAACTCTAAAAATTGGTATGTGATATGAACTATCAATTGCTGTAAGATGAGGAAGAGAAATATCTATGTCATATGTGTTGTTATAGACAATATATAGAAATATGAGCATATTTTCAAGCCTACTGTCTTTTGTTGTTACGACCCAAAGAAGGAAAAGATAAGGATCAAAGATGACGAGATGAAAAATAAGAAGAAATTTCTTTGAATACTTCTTTAATATATTGTGTTTAACGTGTTTATTCATATATCTTAATTGAAGCAACCTTCTCAATTCAAAACAAACTTTTTCCTATTCAGTAATTTTGAGATGTTGAAGTGACGATAGTTATATACAATCAATTATAATAAACATCATTTTTCCTTAGTAATTAATTGTATATGGATAATTCTATAGGAATCTAGAAGAAAAACTATCAATAACGAGATAAAATGATATAATCAAATTACTTGTAATATGAAAAAAGAAAATAGATCAATAATATATGTTTTGTTAGAAATATATTTTATTGATTCTCAGATTCATCCTATATGTAGAACTAACAAAATTTAATTCAATAAATAGTTTAATTTTACTTTTTCGATTATTTAATATAATGAATAAAAATCAAATGAATTGATGCAAACAGCATAACACAGTTGTATAGATATTATTGATTTCATCTCAGTACACTATTAAAAAGAAATAGACAGATTCTTTAAAAGAAATAGTATCGTATTCATGTCCAATTGACTAGACTCTTTAATAGATTTACATAACACGCTTTTCTTATATTTTAATATACAATAGATTTTAACCGAGTCAAAGAGCAAATATAATATTCACAGTTTCGACGTCAATCTCAATCCGTCGAGCTCGCCCTTCTAACCTTTTTGGAAGGTGTGTACTACGTGAGAGACTTGCGTTAAATATAACAGCGAAGACAATATATGATTAAGATCCAGTCAACTATAATGTCTACAAGTCGGGTTTGCTTGACGGTGATACTATCGGAGATTCAAAATTTTGACAAAGTTCTCCTAAAACAGCGGAGTTCTTTCTAGAGCTTTGATTCCTCAGTAACGATACATGTGAAGAGTTTAGCACAATTCCATTAGAAAATCGAAATTTTAACTGAATTCTGCTAGAATAACAGAATTCTTCACAGAAGTTTGATTTTAAGAGTAGAATTTTTATATAGACAGGTATATATATACATGGTAGAGCACAACTCCGTTTGATTAAGTAGAATTCTGGCTAAATGATGAAGAATGAAGTAGAGTTCTGAGTAGATTCTGCTTGATTAACTAGAATTTTGACTAGATTAGTATAGACAATATAATGCATTACAGAATTCTGCCAACCCTCATACAAATACATATACACCGTATACAATGAGAATAAAGCAAAGATCTATCAATTAATAGTGGTAACCTTTTCTATAGCCACACGAAGAACTATATAATGAACCATGTATACAATCACTAATTCTATTGTAAAGAGTTGAATAACGGTTTGCGGCACTAACAATACGTTCATCAAACATGCTCTCATTATATTCTTCGTATAAAGAGTAAACAACAGGAAGCGCAGTGATAATACCCATTGAAATAAATCGTTTGCTTGCTGTGAAACTAATAAAAGAGTTACATGAAATAAGTAAAAGTATACGTTATACATCATGTAAGAAAATTTTTGTATAATAGCAACGACGTCGTAATATTTAATAAATAAATTTTATTTCCTTGTCATTTTCAATATTAATGATTACAAGTGTTATTTTTTTAGTTGAGAAAAACTTATTAAAAAGCATACATTTCATAACATATACAAAATAGAGCATAGATAAAAAATAAATAATGTCTTTTTTTTTCGTTCTTTAAAGATCTGGAAATTGATTATTACGAAATGCTTCGAAAAATAATCGATGATCACGTCTTACTTGTTCACCATATAACTAAAAATATAAAATTTTCAAATTATTTACTAATAAAAAAATCACTATATTTTTACCATGCCAAATTCTACCATATCTTGAATAAATTCATCATCTTCTCCATGAATAGCATCTCGAATTGTAAATTCCGTATCTTTTGGTATAATTGAAAATGGTAATTGTACAACATCTTTTGGTGTATTAAGACAATCGGAATCAGCTACGCAATGAATTTTAGCTAGAAATATGAGAATGAATTATTTTCTAATTATTAAAGAAAATAAATCAATCATACCCATAGCTCGTCCAAGATATTGAATGACTTCTAAAACATCTTTAAAATCATTGATATCCGACCAATCTAAATCTTCTGAATGTGCTGTAACTGCATCAACAAGACAAGGAATTGAACCTAATGTTGTATAACCTAACCATTTAGGTGTTGATGCTTGCATTGCATATGAACATAAAACTGTACGTAAACCATCATGTTTAAAATATTCATCTAATGTTGGATTTCGAACAACATAAGAAACAGCAGATTTTTGTGCTGGTTTCATATAGAGAATAATATCATTTTCTAATGTTTCCGATCGACCTTCAATTAAAAATGAATAGGAAACTTTTCCTGCTGAACCAATTCCGGGTGATGAACGTGCAACAATATCTTTAATTTTATAAGTTAATTGTGAACTGTTAACATTTAAATCCACTTGTTTTTTATTTTCTGGTACTGTTTCTAAATATTTTTCGAATGCATGCATTAAATTATCACGTAAGTTATCATCAACATCTTGTGTATATTTTGTACGAATAAATCTTCGATCATAATTTTCAATAATTGTCATTGAATCCAAATGTGCAACATGAGATTTAATACGAGTTTCATTTAATAATTTTTTTATTTTACCTGTTGTATTTTTTAATGTTAAAGCAAAATGATCTTTTGAATGTTTACAAAATTCATAAACTTGTTTTAAATATTCTTCAATAAAAACGATAAGAATATGTTCGATTTCTCTATCGGAAAAACCTTTTGAATAGCATATTAAATTAATTGAAGTTATTAACCGTTTCACATCCCATGTAAATGGACCAACATAACCTTCATCAAAATCATTGACATCAAAATTAAGAATACCATTATTATCTAAATATGTACCAAAATTTTCTGCATGTAAATCACCCTAGAAAAAAAAAACATATTATCGATTTTTAATCTTTTATATCGTATTTTTACATGAATAAAAACTTGTCCAGCAGCTTGATTTCGAGCAATGAATTGATCTTGATCAATTTTTAAATCTTGATAAAATAAGACTGCTGATCCACGATAGAAATTAAATGGTGTAGCTGCCATTTTACGAAAACGACCACGAAAAGCAGTTGGATTTTCACGAATTCCAGCATTAAAAAATTGTGAAAATGTATCAACGATAAATTGAGTTCGATGTATATCAGATTGTGCTCGAATACGATAGATAGCTTTTTGAGGAGCATGGACATCGAATGATAATCGATTTGATTGATAACGATTGTTATTATTGTATATGCGCGACATGATTTATTAAGAATTTTTATTTATGGTGTAGTCTTTAATCAACTTACTAATCAAATATATAATCAGTGGCAGTTGAAATGGATTCGAATAATTTCGAAAAAAAACGTGCCTCTCTCACTTTCTCTCCTTTTTTTTTATTTGCACGTATATTTGATCAGTTAATGTTAGACATTTTTTTGCTCGATGTCAAATAAAAAAAAAGAAGAGATTTGACGCGAGTGAATACCGAGGTGTTTTCTTTCAAGAAACAAATACGATAACCATAGAAGAATTTGCTGCGTGGCAAAAAACTATTTAATATCTTGTTTTTTATTGAGTATATAAGTTTGTGAGGAAATTAAAATCCAAGAAAATGATAACAATATCGATATAAACGGAAAAAATCTTGTCGACAAATATATTTAGTTGAAGTTCTATTAAAAATCGATTCTTGTTTCGTTTGTTCATCTGTAAAAATTTTACGTAATTTCTTTTATAACAACAGAATAACTATGTTTATTAAAGTGAAATAAAATATGGACTAAATTATGTTAAATAAATACATTAGACGAATATCAATCAAGAGGAAAAGACAAGTACAATATTTATAGAATATGATGAAATATAAATATCTTGTACGTACATTGACATTGAAAAAATAGGATAAATCGCATATATATTAAATTAAATTAGAATAATTTGTGAATAAGTAACACTCTCGCAGATAGTTTTTACTTTAGCTATTCGTATCTGTTCGATTTATGTTGATCTTTCAACAGTGGCGGATCTAGGATTTTGGATGGGGAGGGGGGGGGACGATTTTGGCTAAAAGCTATTTTTGAATTCAAACGAAGTAGTGTGAACCTATTTTTTCGTTCGTTTTTGCTATAAAAAAAATTCGGTAGGGGGAGGGCGATCACACCCTCTAAATCTGCCACTGCCTTCTAAAAATTATGGTATATTCAACGGTCATAAATCAGTCGCTGAGATTTTACTTAAGTTTCAAAAAATATTTTCTTACATATAAATAATTATTTTTATCATGATCAATATAGTCAAACTAAATCTATTTGACTTTTTCATCATCCTTGGAATTTTGTATCTCTTAATCCTATTGATATTTCAGGTTTTTTAAATAAGTAAAATACCTTTTTCATACATATGATTAACTATTGTAATTAGAAAATGTCTATTTTCACTCCATCAGATAAATGTTCCTAAATTGTATTTTTTTATTCTTTAAAACATTCTATATATGACAAAGTAATATCAAACAGAAAACTAATACACACAATATAATTATAGAAAAGAAATTAATAAAAAAAATATGTTTAATCTAATCAAGTAAACAAGCTTCATATAAATTTGTACCTTTTCGTAATAAATATCCATTATCATTAAGTTTTGTTATTAATTCATCGAATCTAATCATATTAATTTTAATATCCTATGTATTTAGAATAAGAATGATATATTTAATGTTAAAATAAATACGTACTGTTGCTAATTGTTTTAAATCAGCTATTGAAAACATTTTACTTTTCTTTTTTTCACTTACACATTTAATAGCATTCATTAGTTTTTTTACTTCAGCTGCTCGACTCATTCCCGAGCCATGTTGTAATCGTGAAAAATCAAGATGACCATTTTCATCGGTAAATGTATCAATCATACTAGCTCGCATAATTTGTATAACATCGAGAGCATCTGATTTAGTACATTGTTCACGTAATTCAAGTTTAGCACGAGCCTAAAAAATAATTTTTGTAAAGAAGAAAAAAATAAATATTTATATTTTTCTTTTTTACTTCTGTAAGTCGCATTAATGATTCAAGTTGTCGTAAAGTAATAGGAGTTGTTCCATCACGTTGATGAGCAACGCGTAATTCAAAATAAAATTTTTTCAAAATATCAATTGCATCATGTGTAAGACGAGGTTTAACATATCGACGAGCATAAGCAATATACTATGAAAAAGAATTTGAAATATTACATGATGAAATTCATCAAAATTTTACTTTTTGTAAAAGACTTGGTCCAACAGGTTCGATTGATTCACCTTGTTTAAGACGTAATCGATCAATTAATAGAATATTATCAATAGATGTAGATGCTGTTTGTAGTTGTTGATTATCAGTTGTAACTGTTTCATGTTGTGTTCGAGTTGAATTAACAGTTGTATTATTATGTGATGAACGAATTGAACGATTATGTTGAGCAAGTACATGTTCAGATAAACGATAATCAAGTTCATCATCAGCTCGATCAATAAGAATAAAAACAAGATCAAATCGACTTAAAATTGGTCCTTTTATTCTTAATTACAAAAATATAAAAGAATTATTCTTCCAAATATATATATTTATATATGAGTTTATACTTTAAATTTTCAGCTACTGTTTTGCCTTTATTATAATGACCACCAACAGGATTTGCAGCAGCAATAACACATGTTCGAGCTGGTATAGTTGCCATAATACCACCTTTAGCAATGGATACACATTGTTGTTCCATAGCTTCAAGTAATACTTGTTGTTGTTGTACCATTTTATCAAATTCATCAATACAACAACAACCTTGATGTGCCATAACAAGTGCACCAGCATCCAACATTAATTCACCATCTTTATCTTTATGTAATGTAACTGTAAGACCAGATTGTGTTGAACTTGTACCACAAACATATACACCTTTGTATATTTCAAATAAAATAAACATTTTATATTGATCATAAAAATATTATATATATTTACCACGTGGTGCAACACTAACACAAGCATGAAGTAATTGACTTTTACCAAGACCTGGATCACCGACAATTAATATATGTGGATCCGAACGAATTGGAATATGAGACTAAATGAAAAATAATAGAAGACATATTTAATTTTATTAAACTTACTACATTATCTTCACCTCGAACTAATCCACCAAATAAAGCCATTAAAAGTGCTGCTTTAACAAGTTCATGTCCATATATACTTGGACAAATCGAATGAACAAGAAGTCTATTATAATATAAAATAGAAATTATTTATTTATAAAAATAAAATATTTTATTTACTTTAAAACATTTTTTTGTTGTTGAATTTGTTGAATACCATACAAATCAAATAAAGAAAAATCCATTGTATTCATTAAACCACCACCGCCTGATGCTCCATCAGAACTATTTAATCTTTGATTAACAACTGAATTAACATCAATATAAACTTGAAGTAAAGATTGATCAGATACTTTACGTAAACCACCTTAATATATAATATTTAGTTTTTTCCGATTCATATAATTTCAAATTAACTTTACATACTATTTTCATCAACCATTAATTTTACAATACCAGATACAACTACAACATCACCTGGAATAGCACTATTAACAAGATCATTCGTTAATTCACATTCAATTGTTTGTGGAATACGACCAGGTGCTTTTGATGCTTCTGAAGCAACTTCTTGCAATCTATATTAAAGATTTCAATTCAATAGATCATTTTAATAATTAGGAAAAATTCAAACCTTATTGTTTGCCAATCAATAATTGTTGTTAATGGATGTGAACGTCGTTGAACAAATGATCGACCATTACAACCAGGTGTTAGACAACGTTCCGGTTCAGTATGTTTACCATTTTCACATGTTACACCAAATGTATGTCGACATGTTGAGCATTCAAATGCAAGACGAATTACCAAACATTGTGAATTACTTACACGTACAACAACACCTCGAATTGATGCAAATTTACCTATATATTTTATAATTAGTTTATACGATAAAATATCATATCTCTAACCATAAGCCTGAGCTTTAACATCTTTTAATTTGATCATAGGATCAAAATTAATCAAACGAGCATGAATTATTGGAAGATCAACAAGTGGTACTGTTGGATGATGACATTCACTTGCTGCTATTCGATCTTTTTCTTCTTGTTCATCAATAATACACTATAAATATAGATATAGAGATATATATAAATAAAAAAATAATTTTAATACTTGATGCATTGCTAAACCAATCACTCGCATTGTTGTATCATTTTGATCAGAAAAAAATAAACTCCAACTTTCTTTTTTATCTTTGAAAGCTATCAGAGAAAAAACTATTTAGTAAATAATATTTTATTATATTCATTTTAAACCTTCATCTTTAAGTATTTCATCAAAATTAATCGTAAATGACTGTTTATGTTCAATATCTGACTAGAAAAATAAATAGTTTTATCAATGAATGATACTTATTCAATAAATTTACAAGATCATATAAATCTTTCGTTCGTTTAAAATAACTTTCGAATAATTGACAAACTGATAAATAACTAAGATCAGATTCTTTATCTACAAGGGAAAAATATTAGGCTACGAGTCATAGTATATATATATATATACATGTACCTGTATCAGGAAAATAAAGTGACCAACCACGATAACGTGCTGGTTTTTCAGTAACATTAATATAAGTAGCTAAAGGAAAAGAATTTTGAAATTAGAATTTGTTTTTGTTCATATAATTACGTACTTATAGGTGTTTGAATAATTTTAACTGGACTTGATGGTGCTGCATGAGAATGATTTCGGTTAGAACCATCATCATCATCTGGTTTCGATGAATTTTCATTATTTGGTTTCTTTTTTTTCCAATTTCGATTTTTAAATTTATTATATGGATTATAGCCTTTCTTTTTCTGTCCATTTTGTTGTCCTTGTTGTGGCTTCTTTTGTCCTGGAGCCATAACAAGAAACCAGAGAATTTATCTGAAATAAAATCAAAAACAGCTAATCCAGGGAATAATAAACATAAAAACGAAAATATGTTAATCGAATAATTCAAATACACATAGGAAAGGAAAAAAAATAACGATCTCGAAATAGATAGGCATCGTCGATAGTTTAAACATATAAAAGTATTTCTATCTAAATTCTCACAAAATATCATTCATAATTTTCCGAACATGCACATCTTGGATATAATATAGTTGAATCTTTTGTAATTTAAGCGCTAATTATTGATGATACTATTAGTTTTTCTTTTTTGGAGAATATTTTGTTTTTCGAATGAATTTATTTAATAAAACTAATTCTTCTACTGTTCTTCGAACATGTACACCTTGTTGTCCGTTTGATGCTAAAAATTTACTTCATCCACAATACAATTATTTTCCTTTGAATGAAATCGAAACCAATGCTAATAGAATAACTTCAAATTCAGATGCATGTTGTTTAAGTAAACTTCAAGTTGATTGTCGTATTCAATATCATAAGAGAAAAAAGAAAAATAAGAAAATCAAACGGTATGATTCAATAAATTCTTATCAAAACATAAAACGAAAGATTTCATCATCAAATCGTCATCGAAAACAAAAGAAATTTCGTTCAAGTACGAATACAAATAGTCATTATGATTTGAATACACAAACATCTTCATCATCTCTTTCGACATTATCAAATACTGATGAAAGTCAGTTAACTGAACAATCATATTCTTCGAATCTATCGAAAAAACAATATCAATATTATAATAAATCAACAAGTACAATCTTTGAATAACATGTATATATATATATTCGAAATAATTTATCTGTTTTTACATCAGATGCACAACAATATGATAAAACAAATCAATCACAACAACATATTCTAGATTTAAAAACTTCTATAGATAATCTAACACAATTATTTATTCATCAACAAAAATCTAATCAATCAATTTTTATTTCATTTATTGATAAAATTCGTCATTTTTTTACTTCATTTAAATCATCAACAACATCAAATGAAGATCGAATCAATGAAATTCTTGAACGAAATCATTTAACGAAAGAAAAACTTGTTCATATCTATCATTTATTTGATAAAAATGAAACAATATTTCTCAATTGGTTACAAACTATCATGCCTAACTATTTTCTTCCACTATTACTCAACTATGTTAAACATTTTGATTCGATATCAACTGATAACATATAATACATATTGCACTATTTTTGTTTCGTTTTTGCATACGAACATATAAAAAATTTTATTTTGTCTATGACGATTCTTATCTTAGCAAAAAATATCACATGACATGAATTATTTTTCTAGGTTCGCCTTGAACGAATATTTATAGGAATGATTTTCATGTTTAAATTGAGAGAATCCAATAGAAATAAACTATCATTTAGTTATAATAAAATTTTTCGTTATGATTCATTAAATAAAAGTTCAATTATTAGCTTTGTGTTTCTACCTGCCGTCCGTCCGTTCGTTAGTCCGTTATTACTCTTTCTTCCAGCTTACTTCAACAGAACGCAAAAAGAGAAAAAAACGAGAGAGAAAAAAATCATGTTGTTATTATTCTTATTCGTTTGCTTACATGTTTTTCTTTTCTCTTTTTCTTCTATTTCTTTCATTCTGTGGTGTGTGCGTGTGTCTATCGCTGTCGTCGTCTTCGTTTATCCTCCATATTTACTCGAAGTATATTTGCCTCTCTACTGGTGCCGCCATTCATTCCCCCATCGTTGCATATTTCCCTCGCGCCGCCGCTTCTGCATCACCGACGGAGCACGCCAGTGTCCACTGCTAGTTCTAATTTACTATTCGTTGTTGTAACGAAGTAGCAACAACGAGGTGGGATGTAAGTCGAAAATGGTCGCCGTCTTTAGTTACCATATAATAAAAAAAATATTTTCGTTTTTTTTCTATTCCTATCTAGGGCACATTTAAATCAGAATGAACCGTTATGTATTGTACAAGGATGTCCAAATGGTCTACAAACCAATCCATCAATACAATATTTTGCTGTACCAGTACATACAGCAAATATTGCTGCAACTTGGTATAAAAATACAATGCGTACTGATTTACGTTCATCACATACACATCGTGTATGTGAACAACATTTTGAAGAACCATGTTTTGATTATGTTGGAAATGGTACCAAAGTACTTAAACCAAAATCATTACCGACGTTATTTGATTTAGAAGTTTTTTATAAAATGATTGCATATCATGATAAATTACAAGAATCCGATAAATCAAATAAGAAAACAAATATTACTTTTCATACAAGTAATCCAGATTTAGATGGACGAACATTAGAACCAATATTAAAAATGAATCTTGAAAGTGGTCATGTTAAAACACGTTTAGCACCAACAACATCAGTTAATAATTCTCAACAAGAACAAACAGATAATTTAATTAATAAAAATCAATCATCTTTTGTTGTTAATAAACCATTATTAAACCATCATGATAATGTAAGAAACAAAACATTTTCAGTAATGAAAGTTTTTCTAAATATATTTGTTTATAAAATTTTTAGTTTGAAAATAAAGCATCGAATCGTTGTCATGTTGAAGGTTGTGCACATAATTATGTTGCACGACGTCATCGTGTACAATTATATAAAATTCCACGTGATGCAACAGTAGCTCGAAAATGGCTTGATGCATGTGGTTTTGAAAGTATTCCAGTATTACCATCAACATCAACATTTAAAGTATGTCGTGAACATTTTACACAAAATGATTTCGAAGGACCAACAACATTACGTCCTAATGCTGTACCATCACTTTTTACTACTTATTCTCGTTCACTTATGGATAAACAAAATTTAAATGATACAAATTCATCAGCATCATCAACTCCAACATCACAAGCAAAACGTTTTCGATCTGATATGGCTAGTATTCGTGCTAAACAAACATTACCAATGAATAATAATAATAATACTATCAACAATAATAATAATATAAACAATAAACGAGCACAAATGCCTTATCGAAATAATAATAATAATAATCAATATCAAAGACAATTTCATCATAATCATGATCAACAACAACAACAGCAACAGCAGCAGCAGCAACAACAATTGCAACAAATTCTATCACCATCACCAACACGTGAAAATTTAGACGATAATCTTAAACAAATCATTAATGATACAAAACAAATAACAGATATAGAATTAAATCTAAATTGTTCAGACGAACAATTATCCGAAGTTCAATTAGCACATTGTCCTGTTAAAGTAAATTTTATTCAATGTATTGTTATGTTATAATTTTTTTCTTTCGAAATAATTAGGCTCTTGATCGAACAGAAACAACAAATGGTATAACACCAAAACCACGTAATCCCGTGGGTCGTCCTCGTTTACATCCACGTTTTCCGCCGACGACATCATCATCATCAACAACAACGACAAATTCTGTAGCACGTCGTTCGAATTATCGTGCAAATTATGTTGATGATGATCCAGATGAATTAGATGATTTAGATGAATGGAATTTTGATGAACTTGATCAAGATGATACTGTTCGTGATCGTGATTGGGTTAATCGTCAACAAGATGATCGTTTACCATGGTCAAAACGTAATAATGCAACTGTTAATAATTATTCATCAACTTATCAACGTGGTGGTAATGGTAATAATTATCGAAATATTCGACAACCAGTACCTTTTCAACAACAACAACAACAGCAGCAACAGCAACAACAGCAACAGCAGCAACAACAACAACGTAGTTCAATTAATAATCAACAACGAGCATCTCGTGGACAATTTTATCAAACACAGTTTGTTAAACCAGAACCAACACGAAAAGCAACAATACCATTTCTTCAACCAGCTTTTGCTCCAAATGCTTCAACACAATATCCACGTGATCAACCATTGCCTCGTCTTAAACCAGGCACAGTTCGAACACGAGGTTAATTCTTAAACAATTTTTCTCTAGATTTAAATAATCACTTTTATTTTTATTATTTTAGAAGAAGGTCTCGAAGTTGAACTTGGTACGTATTCTCTTTCATTCGTAACCTAATATTTTACTGTTTTTTTTATCTTTTAGAACATACGTATAAACGAGCATTATCGAAATATTATGGTCAAAAACCCGGTCGAAATTTACCTTTATCCGATTATGGTGATTTTCGTAGTCAAGTAAATAAAATACTTCAAAAAAAATGTTTTTCGTTTCATATTTAACATAAACATAGTAATTCTAGTGTCCTATGTGTGAAAGTCTTCTATTTGATAATAATATACAATTGATAACACATCTTTGTCAACATCTTGATCAACAACAACAAAATGATGAAAATAATCGTGAAGAACAATTTCAACCACATACAAATTCTCCATTCGAACAAATTAATACGAAATGTCCACATTGTCAATCAGAATTTTCTAATCCATATTTTCTTGCTATGCATATTGATGATAAACATATGCTTGAAATAAATGAATATCGTTGTCGTATATGTGAACAACATCATACATCATTATTAGAATTAGTAGCACATTTAAATTTATGTCATTGTGGTTTAGAAATGCCATATTTTTGTAAAGTATGTTCATTTCGTACATCAATGCATGCTGATATGATTTATCATATTGATGAAGTACATAAAGGTACAAGATATTTCTTTTGTCCATATTGTTTTATTGCTATTGAATTACCATTCATGACAAATTCATCAACAATACTTAACGGAACATTAGCTTATAAACATTTATTACTTCATTTTAATAAAGTTGATCAAGGACGTACAACACAATCAAAATTTAAACATTGTAGAAAATGTGTTTTACATGTTGCATCAATGAAAGATCATTTACAACGTGATCATTTAAATATCGTTGATGGAATAAAAGCAACTTATTATGATGAAGATGAAAATCGTAAATAAGAAGAATTATTTTTATATTTTATATTTTATTTTTTTTGTTCTTAGAAGAAAAACAAAGTGATGAAGGTGAACAATACGATGATTCAATCATGGATACATCTTCATTATCCACTGATAAACCAACTTCAAGATATATAACACCAGCAAAAACTGGTTAATATTTTTTTTTTGTTTTATGTACATTATTATCATTGTCTCTTTTTCTTTCTTCATTGCTTCTTCTCTCTCTCTCTCTCCTATCCGTTCGGTCATGTCGATCGAACACTGTTTGTGTGTTTATGTATGCGTATGGGTGTTACGACATTTATCGTTTCTTTTTTTTTTTTGTCTTTGCAGAATATAACTTTGCGCCTGTCTTTTTTTCTTCTTTTGATTATCACATATAGAAGATTATTTGCATGGCAAATAATTTTGCTTGACAATACAAAAAAGAAAGAAATGATAAAGTACAAAAAAAAAAAGAAAACAACCAAAAACAAACAAATAATCAATGTACAGTAACAAATAACAAGTTTTTGAATGTGATAAAATGAAGAAAAAAAAGATGGATTCCTAAAAAAAAAAAGATGTGTTCTCGAATGAATTCTTAAATCAAACTAACATACTTGATATGAATAGAAAAAAACAAAATCATCCGGTCATTTTAACTGAGATATGAAAGATAAATGAGCATTGTTTACTAAATCACCGGCGAGAATACCATCGATTATTGATATGAACCTAATCGAATTTTATATTAGAAAAATTAAGATTTTCGTGTTTTTAATCGAACCTGTTCATAGTTATTAGGTGTTGTTTGCCTACGTCGAATAGTCGCCATTGGTAATTGTTTATTTCGTTCAAATTTTAGCGAATATGATCGATGATTATATGCTAAAATATATATATCGTAGATTTTATTTTATTTTTTGTTTAAAATTATTTACAATCGTTGATTTGTTGATAATTATTTCGTTTTAAATCTACTAAATTTGATTGTTCATCATTAATATATGACATTTGTCCATTAATATTTGAATTTAAAGGATGATGATAATTATAATGTTCTTTAAGAGATTTCACATGAAGTACACATCGATTACAATATTTAAATAAGGATTCAGTTCGACGTTGTTGTTGTTTATTATTACTATTTTCAATTCTATCAAAATGAAGTATAACATGACGAAAAGCAGGTGTTGAATTAAGAATATTTGTATCAGACATTGGTGGTAATAATACTGATTGAAAACAATAAGGACAAAAAAAATATTGTGTTCCCTTATGAAACTATTGAATGAAAAAAAGATATTTTTATATAAAATATTAGAAATAATAATAATAATTACTCGTCGAATATGATAAGCCATATCTTCATACATTGATGTACGATAATGGCATCGATCACAGAAATAAGGCATATCAAGACCAGTATGTATATAATTTAAATGAGCAAATAAATCTACTAAACTATGATAATTTTGTTGACAAATTCGACAACGAAATTCATTGATTTCAGTCATATGTTCTTGATCTTTATGTAATAATGTTTGAAATGGTGTTGAAAATTCTTCATGACATACTGAACATCGACGATAGATTTTATCAAATGGACTTATATAATTAAGATCATCTTCGAAATGTGAACATAAATGTGCTATGAATGACATATTATTTGATGATTGTTCACCACATATAGAACATTCTACAAAACAAAAAAAAAATCAAAAATCAAAAAAAATAAAAGATTTTAAATTAACATACTAATACGAAAATCTCCATGATCAGTTGAATTTATTGATTGACCATTACGAGTACCATAATAGCGTAGTAAAGTAGAAGCATAGGTATGTTCAAGTGAATCTGTCTGTTGATAACGATGCAGATTTGTTGAAGATGATGAATAAAGTGGTGAAATTGGTTCAGGTTGTGGACGAACAAAATGAGTTGATGGTGGTAATCGATTATTTGTTGAAGTTAAATGACCACGTCCACCACGACCACGACCTATGATAATAATAATAATTACAATAAGCGTTTTTTTTAGATATAAATATCTTACCTCGTCCAATACTACCATTAATATGATTAGTACGATTATATGGACGACGATCATGTTCGGGTAAATAATTTTCATCATCATCATCGTCATCATCAGATTCACTAGGAATAAAATCTTCATCAGGATCTTGAATAATTTCAATATCTTGTGTAGGTAATTTTTTTATTACTGGTGTACGCTTACGAACAGCTGGTAATGGAAGTGGAGCAGTTGGATCATACGCCTAAATATATATATAAATATATCATTAAATAAAAATTCTGAATATTTTACTTGTGTTGGATAATTTTGTAATTGTGTTTCAGTAAGCATTTCTTCTTGACATGTTAAATCTAATTCAGGAGTATCATCAAAGATTTTTATTGATGATTTTAACCAATTAGTATTTTCATTTATTAATTGTTGATTATGATAAGGATGAATTCGATGATTAATAGTATCATTATTATGCCAAGATTGAATTTTTGTTCGATCGACTGTATGTTTTACAGCTGTTTGTTGTTTTCGACCGGATGATGATGAACCATTTGTAATACGATGTTGTAACATTGAACTTAATGAATAAATTAGAATATTATTAATAATATTCTTCTATTTTAAAAGTAATATTTACTTTTCTTTTCTTTCGATGTTTACACAACACCCAAAAAATACAATAAACTTCGTATTATCAACTCTTTTTTCAATCTTACAAATATTTTTATTGAAAATATCAATCGATCAATTGATCGAGTAGATATTAATATGAGATGTAAAGAGAAAAAAGATCTATAAATGATGATTCTTTTAAATAGAGGTCTCGTTCCAGTGTAGCAAACCACTTCGAAAAGCAAATGGTTGAGAGATAACAATTACGATTGGTTGTTAACATATGACACGTAGAGGACGCACGTTACTTATTAAATCAAATACATATAAAAAAAACTAATTTATTCAAATGATCAGATTTGATCTAATATTATATTCTTCTATCAATGAAATCTATTATGGGTATATTTATTGTAAAGTGATATGTATTATGAATCTTATAACTCTTGAACGGAAAGTCATAGCGATTTGTGGTTTTCATCATTCAATAGAGGGTACTCGGGAGCACATGCCTATGCGTGAAAAATATTTACGCAAAATATCTTTTCAAATTAATTTTCCAATGTTTATAAAGTTATAATATTCTACGAGCGCGCCTAATATTTAAACGTAATGTTATCTAATAATGCAACTATTAAACATACTACTATAATAAATTCTATTCAATTGAGTTTTTCTTCGACTATTCAATTAAGTCGACATTTTATTCATGTAATTATTGTCATCCTTTTTATTTCTATTATTACATTTGTAAATCATAAACATAATTATTCTCGAATGACATCAATTCGTCCATTTTCACAATTATCTCGATTTATTGTATCAATTGGTGTTATCGGTCTTGTTCTTAATGATTTACTTGTTGTTAATGGTGTTACTCATCAAACATGGTGTTTTCTTCATCAACTATTTCTTCATTTGTTATTAATAACAATAGTTATAGGTCATGTATTACCTGATATCTATGAATATACAAATCAATATTCTCATCGATGTGGTATTATATTTAGTTTTATTATTTTACTTGTTATTCAATTATTGATTTCAATGCAATGGTTAAAAAATCATAATAATTCATCTAATATTAAATTGAATCTACCAATTCTTTGTCTTAGTAGTATTCGTCCACAAATATTAATTTTTATTGTTCATTTACTTCATCTTATATTTACTATTCAATCTATATGTACACCAATCATTCTTGATGATACTAATTCTATATCATCCATAACCATATACATAAATGAAAAATTTTGTCAATTATATAGTATTCTTGTACGTCTATTCTATTTTACTGGTACATCAATTCTTCATATATTCTTCTTACCAGGACAATTTTCAGGTACTTTATATAGTGGTATATTAGTTATCGAAATTGTACTGAAATATTTAATTATCGTCTATTATTCAAATGTAAGATATGAAAGAAATATTGCTGATCGTAATAATAATACACCATATTTAAGTTTAAAAAATGATGATCTTAGTGATGATACACGATTGCTCAATAATATTGACTGATACATAACACACACACATATATATATCCACATACAAAACAACACAACATGACAAACAGAATAACGATGTACATAGATAAATATAAATAGTTTTTATTCGTTGTTTTTTAAAGATTAATTGATGGAATCATCAATGGTGGTTTATGATGAGTTAAACGTGATGATGAAGAAGATGATGAATTACCCGAAAATGCATGATTTTCATAGACAAGAACAGTAACAGGTACATGACGCGTGTTTGGTGTTCCATTTACTTGATTAAGAAGTTGTTTTCGTTTTGCTTTATATCGTCGATTTTGAAACCTAAGAAAATTTAATCATTAAAAATATCAATATAAAAAAATTTGATTTTCTTTACCATATTTTGACTTGTTGTTCTTGAAGCTAAAATAAAACGAAAAAATGTAATATTAACATTTGTTTATTCGTCGATTTACTTACACTCAATAGACTTGCTAATTCTGCTCTTTCTGTACTTGATAAATATTTTTGTTGTGCAAATCGTCGTTCGAGTTCAATAACTTGTGCATGAGAAAAAGCAGCTCGTGAACGTCGTTTTGTTTTTTTTATTTGAACATTACTATTATTTCCTGTTCCTAGAGTTGATGATGATGATGAAGTAAAATTTCGTAGACTTAATAAAAATGATTTCGCTGCTTCACTACTTGCACTATTGAATAGATGTTGACGATAAGCATCAATACTATTTCTCATTGCACTAATACTACCACTACTTGTTGAACTATTTGAACAATCTCCATTTTCATCTACAAAATTAAATAATAGAAAATTATTAATCAATTTTATTTTTTAATATACCAGATTGATTTTTTTCTTTATCAATTGATAAATCCGTTGCTTGTTGTTGCAATTGTTGTTGCTGTTGTTGATGATGATCATAAATATGAATAGCATCATGTATTGGTCTTTTTTTCTTAACAGAACATTCTCGTAAAAGTGATTCAACATCGAATGGTTTTCCTCCGATCATATTTCTTATCTATCAAATAATAAATACTTCTTGAGTTGAGTTCGATAAAAAAGAAAAGTAATAATTTGATTGAGCATTTACAATGAGTTTTTCTTTTTCTTCTATTCAATCACCAATCAGATTTGTATGCGACAAAAAAAAGAGACAAGCATATTTTCTATTGGTTTATTATCTTTTTTTTCCTTTTTCTTTTTTCGCTTAATATAATGAGAGAGAGATGATCATCTCAGCATGATATGGAGTTTTAGTATGCATTTAGCGTGTTCGTTGATCGTATGCAGCCATTCAGGAAATGAGCAGAGAAAACAGAACAATCAAGCATAATCTTCTTCGTTGTCGTTGAATAGACACAAAATAAACGATTAACTATGTTGAAGAGAGAAAAAGACAGAAGAGACATGACACGACATGAGGAGATAATTTCAGTGAGCAACTATTTTCCTTATAGACACAAAGACAAAGACGACACTAATCGATTCCAATCAAGAGAGAGTCTCTTGACAAACAATCATTTTCATGTAATGTCAAGCATGTGCAGATGCATGTAAATTCTACAACTGTCTTTTTTTTCTTCATTTGATGGTGTCATCTCTTCTTCTTTTTTTTTCATCATATGCTTATTATTGTTTCTCTATGATGATGAGAATGATGATATTATCATTTCTCTTTAATCGACAATGTACACGAGTCAAATTACCTTACATATACTATTGACTGCTGTTTTATTATTTGTTGGTAGAAAGATGAAAGTCATTAATCTCGAAGTTTATATATTCTATATACATATATACACAAAAAACGAGAAGCACAAATGAATAATCAATCATCGATCGATCTGTTTCCAACAGTGAACAACAACACTTTTTGTTTATAACACTTGCTTATAATCGTGTGCATGTTCTCTATGAGCAAGTAGTAGTAGAATGTCAGAGAGAAACAATAAGAAACGGATGCGAACGATCAGTGCCCAAACTCAAATTAACAGACATATACACGCACATCCATATTGTCTACATTGATTCATCGAAAGAAGGACAGTGTTCATGTTGATCATCATCGGTCAGTCATCATTATCGATCGGCATTAACAAAATAACTCGAAGCATATCGCATGACTTTTTCTAACCAATAACATTCGAAAAAAAGAAAATCATTTGCTCTTTAAATTAAGTTTAGAAAACATTTATCTCTTATCAACGTCAAGCATGATTTGGAGCGCAAACTACGTTTTTTGTTGATTTAAATATTTGATACCATAAGGTCCATAATCTTTGTAAATTAAGAAATGGCAAATCAATTTTTCCAGTTGCAGCTATGGAAAACACATATATTTGATTCAAATTGAAAATATTAAAAATTTTTACCAACTTCATAGATTATTTTGGAGATAAAGGAAAAACTTTAGACCGGGACCGGGACTGAAAAAAAGTGAATATGCAGAATCCTAGTAAGATGTCATAACATAATGATATTTTTTTGTCAACTCATTTAATGTTTAATCTAAGTTTTAATTAAAAAATGTCCATATTAACTCGAAAAAAAGATTGCTTTTGAGATCACTCTATATTTTCTATTTGTAATCGATATACTATTTTTGTTTATTTTTCCCAAGACAGTAGGTTATTATATTAGAACTGATAAACACGTGTAAATTTATGAAATTAATCAGTGAATTTTTAGATTGGAATCAATTGATCGGTTATTATTATTATTTTGTAGTTTTTCAACAGTAGATGATGTATTAAATGATTATTTCCGTTAATAAAATGAAATATGATCTTCGTCTGTATTTGAGATGATTATAACAAATATTTAGTTTACATAAATATTTTCTTAGATATATAACTGCAACAATAAATGATTTTTTTTAAAATACTTTTGTCTTTTAGAAACTGTGTGACAAGGAGTTCTAGACAATATTTTCTTATCGAAATTGTTATTAGTTTACCCTTTAGTACTTGACCTTTTCGTATAATATTCTCGCAACAATGTCCTTGATAACCATATGTCTTCATATGAAAAACATCATTAGGTTATGGCATAAATATTCATAAAGTGCATTGTTATTAGAATTGTCTTCAATCTTTAACGCTTATTCATAATAGAAAAGAATATTCTACTGAATAAATCTTTTGCTGTCACTAACCTTTAAAGAAAACTATGACTTTTGATCATTCATATGATATATACTTCACTTGAAGTTGTTTTTGAAATAGTTGATTAATCTTATTGTTTTTTTCTTACTGCTCGGATCTATTTTTATTAGAAACAATATGAGAACGTCTTCTATAGAAGTACTCGTCGATGTATAACATAGAGCAACTTAATTAGATATTAGATTTAACTCCATCTATTTTTATGGTATTATATTCTTCCAGAATATTTTTATTTGAAAAAAATATTGGCGACATATGGTTCGATGCTATGATGTTTTTGCTTATATTACTAATTATCTATATTATATTAGAAATAGAATAGACTGATTCTAGAACTTGATAAGATTGTTTATCTTATGATGACAAAAAAATTCCTTGTGTCGCAGTATGTACAAAAAAACCTATGATTGTAATAAATGATGATATTGTCGATGTTTATTCTCATTATTTATATTTCTTTGTTGGTTCCAGATACAAAGTTATTATCTAATTGAAGTTATTTCAACCAAATCGAGTCTAATTTGTAAATCAAAAGTGACAAATAAGGACTGATGAATCAACGGATTAAATAGTCATTTATATTGACTGTGTACTATCAGAATTAAAAATACCATAAAAATCATTTTCGCAGAGATAAAATGAATACCAAAGATAATCAGTCTTTCATCATATTTCTTATCACATTCTAACGGATACAAATGATCAAATTTCTTCTTAATTCACTCAGAAGAAAATTTGTCTCCTATCCAATTTCCTTCGTGACACTTCTTCAATTTCAATTTTTCTATAAATATAATATATCTATTGATAAATTTGTTCGAGTATTCAAAAACAAAAATAGAATATTAAGATAAAAGAATTTATTGTAATTGAAATAATAACGCAGACAGATAATAAGTTGTACATCTTTGGTTTAATTACGCAAATATTTGTGAAATAGGCCTATAGGAAATAAAATAATTTGACAAGTGCAATACAAATTCTATCTAAACGTGATTATTTAAAAAGTTAAGATTAAAATATGTACTCATGAATTGACATGTGGATAATACGGATCAGAATGATAAGGAGGTGGAACAAATCGTTGATGAGAATTACTATGTTCGATTTGTACTGGAATAGATACAAATGTTTTTGATGATTCCTCATATGGTTGTTGATGATATGCAGGATAGTTTCCATCATCTCGTATTGTTCGAACAACAACACGTGGATGTTGTTCATGCATTGATACCATTTCTGGATATTGTGGTTCATATTGATATGGAGGATGAGTTGGTGAATATCGTGGTTCACTTTCAAAAGGTACATGCATACGTTCACGACTTGATTTAAATGATCGTTGGGTTTGAAATGATGTATCTTCTTCACGATTATGATGTGGCATTCGATTTTCTACACTAGTTGCTGATGGAACTGTTCCTTGATAATCACGATTAAAAAAACGAAGTTCACTTGTATTAGTTGCATTACTTCGAGATGGAGTTGAACTTTGTTCATTGGTAAATTCTTTTGGACTACCCATTGTATCTGAAACTTTACCGACGACAGTTGGATCAAGTTGTAATAAACGTTGTTTATCATTTGCTTGTGGATCTATATTAGCTATTGTTTGAGCTTTTTTAAGAGTTGCTTCTTTCTTTTTCTGTAATTCTGCCACAATATGACGATGTTTTTGTGCATTTCTAAATATAAAAATGTATTAAAAAAGATAGATATATATATATGTTTTAACAAACCTCATTCGTCGTAAGAAAAATGTTAATACAAATAAAAATGTAACAAATCCGATGGATGCAGGTATAATAATTAAATTAAGTTTATTTCTATTACGTGCATATATTTGAACATTACCAATGCGAAAAACATGAGCAGTAATTGCTGCATTAACTTCATCTTTTCGTCGTATTATAGCTTCTTAATATATTAATAGAAATAAAATAAAATTGATCGACTAATTTTTTTTTTAATACTGACTAGTTATTAAATCTTTATCAATACTATGTTGCTGACCCTTTTCATCTGTACATATACCACGAAAACTTAAATCAAGAAAACGTGCATCTTGTTTTGGATAACCTGCTTCTTCTTCAAAATCACTGAAATAACAAACAAAAAAAGACAAATTAAAAAATATCAATAAAAATAAAACTATAATATTTACATTGTTTTACATGCAACACCTTTTTTTTCATCAGTATATTTCAATTCAGCATCAAGTGCTCGCTCCATTTTATCCAATACTTGAGGTTTCCACTAATAAGAAGAAAAAAACAATTTTTTAACGAGTTAATTATTGAAATAAACAAACCTCATATAATTTAAGATCCATTAAACGTACAAGTAAATAAGGACTTTCCTCTAAATGAATTGAAGATTTTATAATAATTAATTTTTTTTTTATCTCTACTAACCTGTAAATTTTTGTGCTTGAGTAAAAGAGATGAATATAAGGAATACAAAGAAATATTCCATTATCGATCGAAATAAACATTTAAAATGTATATAAGAAGAATTAGAAAAAAAACCGCACATTGCAACCTTGGAATGCTTATGGCAGCGTATAGTTAAAAATATGTTGATGTGATGTGAATGTCAGTGTAATGGGCGAAGGAAAATATAAGGAGAGACAAAAAAGCGGATCTTTTGGGTTTTTTCTTCTTTTTCTTTCTTCCGTATTTTGAACTGCATCTGGCGG
>CAJNOI010000322.1:7086-39918 GCA_905250115.1 Adineta steineri | reverse complement strand
TTGTTTAACTATGAAATATAAAATCTATTTCTTTTGTATAATTATAAAATGCAAAATAATTTTTTTTTCGAAGCCCCTGCTCGAAAAAAATCATGAGCGTCAAAAAAATACATAGCACTCATTTAAATAGTAATACAATTTTCAATCGGTTTCAAACTTTAGATAGTTGAAAAATCTTTAAATAACTATGAAGATTTATTAAATACCACTTTATGATCAAATAGCTACTCGTGAAAATAAAAATTAAAGTTTAAATATCGAGTAAATATTTAAATAGATATGCCAATCTTTAAATAGTACTACAGAATTAAAAAATTGCTCTTCAGACATAGTATATTAATCAACTATACAACGACTTAAATAGCTACAGAATTTAATTAACTAGATCTTCAAATCTTTAAATACTACTAGAGATTTGTTTGGCAATCAACGAAATATATTCATTAGTATATCTTATCTAAATACCTCCCCATCCATTTATTCGAAGTCTATATATAGGCGAGCAACATAAAAAAGAAGAAATACTATAACAAAAACAAGAACTACAGTACAAAACTCGTTTACTAATCAAATAATATCCTCGGAACATTACGTATATTAGTTCTCAGACATTTGAAAAACCACAACAATATTTCTTTCGAACGAAAAAAACTTTCTGATCATTGAAACTTCTAAAATCAATCAACTTTCTTACCACTAAACAAAACACCTCATGCAAATCTTTTTTTCTTCAAAAAGATAAATGAAAATCACATTGTCCCAATGTCCCGAGCTTTAAAAAAATCAGACAGCTGTTGCAAGTTTTTTTCTTCTCAATAAGATAAAGAAAATATTATTGTCCCAATGCCCTGACGATTAATAATAAACATCTCTTATAAATCTTTTTTTCTTCAAGATAATAAAAAAAAGATTGAACCGTTTCTAATTGCATACTCAAACAAATAATCTTATATCCTCAACAACAAAAGCTTTATTTATATAAATTATTTTATCACAACATTTATGCTATAATAGAGAACTCCATTCTCAACTAAATTCTAAACTTACCTGCGACATATATTTTAGAATAGAAAAAAAACTTCTCCTGAAACAATAAACAATTATCATTATATGCACTGTTCATGATCAGTTTCTTGCATGTTTCTCTATTAACTCCTATAATGAAATGATAATAATAATAACAAAAAGTATAAGTTAAGCGATATTACATGGTTGGAATGTTAAGTATCCAATAAAAGTAATAAATCAATATATTTTCTCAGTGACATCTTTAATTTTCTTTAATACAGTTTATTTTTCATTTAATAACCTATAAATCTATATATTCATATGTATATGAGTAAGCTCAAATGCATGGAATATGTGTATAGTATGCACTCGTAACCTGCATATTTACATCTTCAAGTATTGATTTCAATTAGAATTAAAATTACTATTTTCTTCAAACATAGTGTGGAATAGATAATAAATATGAATTCAACAGAATTACTAATGACGTTAATACAAGTATTTTTCATGAGAATATAATGACAGTTGAAATTACTGATTTTTATATTTTCGAGTATTAAAGCATCATGGATTTTCGAAAGAAACTCAGTTCTGTTAAGTGATAACAACAATACAATTTGTTCATTTAATTGTTATTGAGTTCACATGATTATGACAATCTCGATTACGTTAAATTACTTATACAAAAACGTTTGATAAATCATGAATATTTAAAGTTAACTTACATAAGATATCACATTTCTAAAGGAGCAACTAACAACGTGTTCAGTTCGATAGCATAACGCTCAGTAGTATGAATTTGGATGCCATCAAAACTGTAAGACTCAAATAATTTATTTTTTCTTACAAGCCATGTCTACTTGTTAGCATTATTTTATAATTGCAAAAAAAAAAGAAAAAGATTCATTTTGCACAAAAAAAAGTACAAATATCACAGTAATTATTTTTATGAATAATCATTACGTTGTTTCGATGACGATGCAGCCGGATTAAATTTTAGATTTTCTCTTTTTTCTTTCATTCTTCTGTTTTGAAACCTAGTAAAAAATATATAAATAAATTAAAAACAGTGAGAATTTCTTTTAATATTATACCAGATTTTAACTTGTCGATCACTAAGTTGAACACCAGACGCAATTTCTGATCGACGTTTACGCGTTAAATATTGACTAAAACGATATTCTTTTTCTAGTTCAAATGTCTGAGCACGTGTATAAACTTGTCGATGTTTTCGTCGAATTTGATCTCCTACAAGACAACATTTATTTTCATATTGGTATCATTTTTAATTTCAATATATACCTTTCATCCAATCATATACATGATTTTTCCCTGAAGGTGTAGGTACATCTTCGACTTCTCTTTTTAAAATTCTTGTTGGCAATGGTATAGGTGTTGGCATTGTTTGAGAAGAAGAAGAAGAAGAAAAATCATAATTAGATGGTAATCGAGGTTGACTTTGTAAAACAAGAAGATTAGATTCTTGCATATATGGTTGTGTAGAATGAACATCGTACATAGATGAACCATATCCAAACGCTTGTTGTTGATGATGTTGTTGTTGTTGTATAGTATGGTATACATAAGGAGATTGCGGTTGAAATTCAGATTTGTGATGCTCGTAAACGTATTCAACAGCGTCTGGTTGGTAGTATGGTAAGTTGCCTAACGATTGTATAGGCTGTAACGAACGATGATGATGATCGTAATAATCGTTAGACGTTGGCGAGGAAAGATAATTTACAGCGGATGTCGTTCCGTCCATATTGATGTGATCGTTTAATAGAAAAAAAACTGGTGCACACTCAAGCGACAGTCAATAAATATTGTATTTTAACTACCGTTTTCAAAAAGAAACTAACAAACTATTAACGTCGTTATAATAAAATAAAAAGAACATATTGAGAAATGATGGTCAAAAGAGAACACTTGAGATTTTCATATGATTAATTTTGTATGTGTACAAATGATAAGAGAGAGAGAAAGGTAATGAAAAATTATCATTGGCCAACTATCTCGATTTTTTTCCGTTGGCTCACATAAATCATATAATGTCAAGTAAATCATGTCTTGTTTGCTTCTCTTTCTCGCTTTCGTTTCTCATTCGATATTAGCTAATATCTATTGCAATATTTATTGATAGTATACCGTCATAAAAAACTATCAAAATTGAGCTGTTTAAATTTATTCTAATTGAAAACAATTCAATTGTCTCTCGAAATTGAAGAAGAAGCAAAAAGAAAATACAGTGAGTATTATAGGAAGAGAAGAGATTATTTGGCGGAATACATCATAGAAAATTGATAAGAAATAACCAATGATAATTTATGTTTGCTTAATATACATCATATTCGCTCGTAAATGTGTCTATCGACATTGATTCATAACGGTTTCACACGTAATATTATTCGTTGTTGACCATCTGCTGTTAGAATGATATTTCCTATATTCATCAACACTTCAAATTTTATTTGACGATCAATATCGTATGGAAGAAGAAGAAAAAAGAAGCTTTTGATATATCAAAAGACTATATTGTTGATATTGAACTTGATTAAATTTTTTTGAAAAAAATCAAATGAATAGCAAATTGTTCATATTTTGAAAAATGCCAGTCTGCTTATATTCGAATTTTGTTGAAACGCAAGATGCTAATAAGAAAAACGCTGTATTTTATTCATACTATGTAATAATATTGAGATAAATCATAAAAATCAGCTTCTAAAATCATATTTATCATTACTGGAATTCATCTTACGATAGAGTTATCACTTACATATACTTTATTATATGAAATCAAATGAATGTGAAAATGTTTCTGTATTAAATATCCGAATTTTGAAAAACTGGTTTTCAACCCTTTTGTTTTTCAAAAATAAAATAAAACAACAATTTAAAAAAAAAGTGAGCAACAAGCAATAAAACAAAAAAGTTTATTCACTACGTAAAATTTTATCTAGCGGGTCCATGAAGTGCTTCTCAAAATTGATAACACTAAAACGATCGGTACTTTCACGTGCACGTATACGTATTTGTTCTCGTTCATCTGATTTCATTTCTAATATTTGACGCATCATTGTTGCATATGAATCGATGTCAACTGCGAGAAAACCTGTTTGTCCTTCATCAACAATATCCATTTTTGGACCACCAGATTTATGAGCAAGAACAATTGAGCCAGCAGCCATCATTTCAACAATACCTAAAAATAAATTTTATTTATTAAAAAAAGAAAAGGAAATATTAAACTAAAATTATTCCACATACCAATTCCAAAATGTTCATTCCACATTGTATGTAATCCAATCATTGCTTTATTTAAATGATTTTTTAATTCTGTAAAATTAATATTTAATTTAAATTCAACTTCTTCAGTCATGTTTAAATTTTCAACAAGTGTTCGTAATTGTTCAACACGTTCTCTATCTTCTTCATGTCTTACACTACCAATTAATATTAATCGTAATTTTTGACGATGTTCAGGAATTCTAGAACAGAATTACAAAACAAAATATAAATTGAATTTTAAATAATAAAGATAAAAACCTTTGTAAAAGTTCATGAAATGATCGAATTTGTAATTCATGATCTTTTTCTGGTCGAAATTGTCCAATAGATACAATTGTTTTAAGCATTTGTTCATCATCCTTAACGAGTGGCATTAATAAAAATTGTTTAACATCACATGGTGGATAAATAAGATGAATTGAACGTGCTGGTAATCGCCAAATACGTGCAATATGTCCTTGTGTCCATGATGAATTACAATAAGCCGTTTGAGCACATCTACCACACCAACCATATATATATGCAAATAGTCGATAATAAATTAATTTTATTTGACTAATACTTGAATTATTAGCTATTAATCCACGATTATTATATGTTGGTCGTCGTTCTCTTACTTGATCAAGCATATCAGTACTTATGGTTGGATAATGAACATAAGCAAGTACTGGTACTGATGCTAAATAACGGAATATTGGATAGGTAAATGCATAACCCATTGAATCAATATAAATATCAGGTGTAAAACGTATTAATGCTTCTAAACCTAATATCATTGAACCAATACTTTGTCCTAATAAAGTGAACATTTTATAATATTTTGCTTCAACAAAGAAACGACTTCGAAGATAAATAAATCTTATTGATGGTTTATAAATTTGCATATTCATATCAAAACGTTGTTTAACACGATGAAGAATTTCGTCTGGTGTTGCATCTGTATCTCCAGTATAAATAATTATTTGAACATCATTTTTATGTTTTTTAAGAATGGATTCAATTGCTGTCCATAGAACACGTTCACCACCACCGCCATCATTACAATATGGATGAAAAAATGCTACACTTAAACGGCATTGTCGTTCATTTGTTGTCCATGCATGACTTCGTTTACGATTCCATGGGATAAATACAAATTTTAAGATAGGAATTATTGTAAGTATCCATGCAAATATCGTTATAAGGAACCAAATCATAAATGTAGTTAAACAAAGATTGAAAAGAAAAAATGTAAATGCTGACAGAAGTATCAAATTAATCAATGCAATACCCCATCCAATAAATAGTATTGCTTGTATTGTTGGTATTAAAAGAGACGTCATACGGAAAATTTTTTTAAATATTTCTAACATCTTTAGTAGAATGAAAAAAAAGTAAATTTCACGTGTACTAATTGAACTTTAAGTATAGATGGCGGTATATAAAACATGTAAAACTTTTATTTATATGAAAAGAAATGGAGGAAAATTTATTTCCATAAGTTTTAATATTTATTGAGAGAAAATAAAAAATTTTTAATTTCCTATGCACTTGATTTTATTGTTGGGGTATATGTTAACCAATTAGCATAGCTGCCAAAATTACTTTGTCTTCCTTTTCTTTTTCTTCTCGTCGTGTTTTTTTTTTCTTCGGCAATGGGTTATGGTTTGTATATAATTGATCATTCTCGTTTTTGTTTTGATTTAACCAACAAAACTACATTTGTATAATATTTCTTGTCGTTTCTTTCATTATGCCGTCGCACTAGTCATGTTCCGCTATCGTCACTAATTTCCCATATCTCTTTTCAATAGAACTACTTGATTGTTGCATAATAACATAGACTATTCTTTTCCTACTGAACGCGATTACTCGTATATCATCTGGTTGATTTGTTGTTATTTTAAGAGAAAAAGAAAAGTAGACCATTGGTGATTGCTACACTCATCGTCTTTTTAACAGCATTATATACATATACATATACATATTCTGATAAACAAATTCATCGTATTCGCAGTAATAATTATTTGCTATTATTCAATCGAACAAAATATCCATATATAAAAAAAGCTTGTATGTAATTTGTCTGTTATATTTTATCTTTTTCCAGCCTTATTGCATATCCTCTAGTCAAAATCGATTTTATTTTTCTATCAATAACATCTGAAATCAATTGACTCTCCCATTTTAGATTGTATTAGACAGTACTGAGAAATGTCCATCTGGTAGTATTGAATATAGATGACTGATAATCTTTGGATACTATACACTAGGGCATTATTGTTGATGGATCGATCTGAAATAACATTACAATACTAACTGCTGATGCCGCAAGTGCTATCCATTAACAGTTCACATATGTATGTGCATTCCTTTTTTTTTCTTTTTGTTTTCCTCAGAATTCAACAAATAATTGAATTGATTATTATTGAGAGAATGAAGAAAAATGACTACGATGACATAGCTTATAGACATCGCATATACATTCGACTTTTTATCAAATAACATTTCCGTTTGTCGTATATTGATAATCATTTTTATCTTCTTGTTGTTCTTCTCTTCTCTTCTCTTCTCTTTCACTCCATCATGTACTGTTGTTCTGTATTTTGACCCCGCCCGAAGGTGTTGCCCTCAATCGTCTTTTTTTTTCTTCTATTGTGCCCGATCGTTGTCGTTCAATCTGTTTCTTCATCTTTTCTGTATTCTGTTGTCCAGTCGAGAGTACAAATGATGGAAAAAGAAGAAGAAAAAAAATTTGCCTTCCTGTCTCGTTCTAATGTTGAATGAATGAATGAATGTCTCTCTGTGTTGAAGAAGGAAGAACATTTGGTTTGCCTTTGTTTTAAGATAATCTCATTCTATCAGACGGACTATGTCACACATTTTCTCTTTATTCTTTTCTTTTTAAGATGAAAAAGCGACATTAAATGAACTGTTGAACATCATCATGTTGATAAACATAAAACAATGGACAATATCACGTGAGTGTATATGTAGATTTGTATCTATTTCGTGTTTTGAATCATATGATTGAATTTGATTCTTTTTTTTGCCACTTGAACGAACATACAATTATCGTTCGTCTCAAGATGGTCATTGTTGATATAGAGAGACGACATTTTTCTTTTTTTTTTCTGTCTTCTATTTCTGTTTAGCAATAAGAATTGTGACCTTCTTTTTCTCGGATTAAATTAAATGAATTCAAGCCGCTATATTTTCCTTTTTGATGATTAGAATATATACAATTCCAATATTAAATGTGATCCGTAGGCATATTTGTCGAATGTGTCTACATATATATGTATGATGATGTTAGTGTCTCTCTCAAGCTTATCGCGATCTATAGATGAAAACAGCCGATATAAACATATATGCAAAAGAAAAAATGACAATGTTTACGTGATGTTTCTAATGAAATGATCATTCATATATATATTTGATTTTCTTTTAAGTCTTTTATTTGCATAAAAAATAATAAGATCGATTCTTTTTTTTTCTGTTTAACCGAACAAAACAGATGTATTGAAAAAAATCTTTAATAGTTTCTTGAAAGTAAAAACATGCGGAAAGAAAATGAACTATTAATACTCGAAGTTCTTTGATAAATATTGACAGAAACTGATAGTTAATTACTACCCTAAAAAAAACATTAGACAATTTTTCTTACTGCTATGATCGATTGATTGCTTTTGAATAGTACCCTAGGCTACGTACATATGTTTCATAATAAAAATTGCATGTGTATATTATATTAATGATTATGCAAGTGTATATAGATATATATTTTTTTTCTCTCTCTCTCTCTAGTTTTATATTATACAAATCACATCTGACGGATCATATGAAATTATTCGTTTATATATTCATTTGTTATTTATCATTAATTATATCTCCTAAAATAGTACAAAGTCAATCATTGTCATGTTCATGCAATCTAGATGGAACTGGAATGACAATGATTTGTACAAATGTAGATTCACTTGTTACTTATCAACGATGTATGCATGAACAATTAAATACACAATCAGATTTAAAATTACGACGTGGTGGTGTTATTACAAATTTAACAATTATATATCATAAATTACGTAGTTTATCTAATGGTATATTTCAATTTTCTTATGGAAATAATAATGCTTATCAATTAAGTGATTTACGATATTTATATATTATCAATGGAACATTAAGACAAATTGAAAATAGAGCTTTAGCATTAATTGAACATGCTATTGAATATCTTGATTTATCAAATAATGAATTTCAACATATGCCACAATATAATAATGAACAATATGGTAATCTGATGTAAGTATTTATTTTTTTCGAAAAATAATTATTAATATTTTTTTTTTAAATTAATTTAGAAAACTTATTCTTTCAAATAATCAAATTCATCGGCTAACAGTATCAGATATTCAAGCATATAATCGTTTACAACAACTTGATTTATCGTACAATCGTCTTCAATATGTTGATATGTTAATAGTTAATCATCTGAAATATTTAAAACAATTATATTTAAATTCTAATATGTTAAGAACATTAACAAATAATATAACATTTCCAAGTAATTTTCATTTGAAATTAAGTTCAAATCCATTAGAATGTGATTGTCGTCTTCGTTGGTTACGTAATGCATTTAATCGTGTTGAATATCCAATATATCATGATGAACCACGATGTGAAATGCCCAAAGCATTAGCTGATAAAAAAATTGGTACATTACTTGATGCACAATTTGTTTGTGGACCATTGATATCAAAACCTGATCTAACACTTCTTGCTGCTACGACGGGTGAAGTTGCTACACTTAGATGTGATGTAAGTGAATTAAGAATTTCAAGTTATCTATAATACTCGAGATAGAAGCTTAGATAAATACAAAAGTATTTTTTTCAATTATTAGTCATTTGATAGTATCAGATTAACAAAACGATTAATCTTATATTAAATGGTTTCAGTTATATAATTGAAAATTCTCTTAGTCTATAGTTTATTAATAAGAAATTTTGTTTAGGTCTATTCTGATCCAGCACCGGAAGTATGGTGGACATTTCAAAATAAAATTATTGGTAAAATGATATCAGCTGTAAATGAACCTGATATTCATGCTGGTTCATATACAATTCGTTATTCATGTTTATCATCATATTCAGAAACATCAACTTCAAATTGTCTTAATAAAACAACAACATTGACGATATCTAATATTGGTACTGAACATAATGGTACATATAATTGTGTTGCAGCTATACGTAATCAAGGACGTTCGGATAATGAATATCTTTCATATGAATTACGTGTTCGTCGATCATCACCATTAACTGATAGTTCATTTCTTATATGGACTATTGGAGTATTTCTTTTATTATTTATTTTTCTACTATTGTTACTTTGTATTTGTTGGCTTATGCGTTGTCATCGTTCAAATCAACAACAAGCAGAAAGAAATAAAGCATTATTATTTGATGCAAATAATCATCAAAATGGTACATTATTAGCAAATGGAAATATTTATAAAGAAAAAAATGATGAACAACATAGTTTTGTTACCAATGGTAGTTATGATCCATATGATATGATTGATTCAAGATCACAACTTGGTCCACCTATGTATAGTGAAGTACGAATGGTTGATTCAACACCATTACGAAGTATTGGTGGTGGTTCAATGACATCATCAATACCATTACATGATACAGCAACACTTATGCGACGTCATCAACCACATGATTTATTATATGATAGTTATAGATCAGATAGACAACTTTATGAACAAGTAAAATAGAAATAAAATTTTGTTTTTTGTTTTCTAAAATATTAATTTTGTTTTTGTCTTCAGATTTATCGACCTTCACCAATGGAACCAGTTATTGTTGATGAATTTGAAGATGAAATGATATTTCCAACAGGTTATGAAGAAGATTATGAATATCGTCAAGATATTATTAAACCAAATCAAGCTGTTGATCCTCGACGACAACATAAACAACAACAACAACCAACAAATCATGATCGATCAGGTACAACAATTATTTTACCTCCTCCATCCATACCACCAGTTTCTGAAACTGTCAACGGACATCATAAACCTCATCAAAAATTAATTTTAACACCAAATACAAAACAATCTCATCAAATGGTTAATTCATCAAGTTTTGATTCGAACTATAAATTTGATAGATCTGAATCTCAATATGCAGGTCTAGTTGAATCACAACTCTAGTAAATTAGAATTATATGTGCGTTGAACAGTGTTTCTTATTCATCTTGATATAATCGTATGAACTTATGTTTAATTAATGCTTTTCTCTTTTTTTTTCTAAAAAAAAAACTACTCATTTATTCTTCTTTTGTGCTTAAAGCAGATATTAATATCCATTGTTTTCTTTTCTTCTTTTTTTTGTCAATAGATTTCGATCAATAATATTTTGTCAGATGTGTATTCAGTCATCTACCATTTTTTTTTGATTTTTTGTTTTTCTTCCTTTATATTTTTTTTGGCGTGCATAATCAACTTGTCTAATATTTCGATTAATGGTCTGATGCGTGTAGGTTTTTTCTTAACTTGTTGTTGTTGTTACTATTGTTGTTGTTGTTGTTCAATTCGAGTCTCTTGTTTTTTCTTCCATTGTGCCAAACGAATAATCAACTTTAATATTATATTGAGTTA
The DNA here is from genome assembly GCA_905250115.1 of Adineta steineri. NCBI lineage: Eukaryota > Metazoa > Rotifera > Eurotatoria > Adinetida > Adinetidae > Adineta > Adineta steineri. The sequence goes on along the minus strand of CAJNOI010000322.1, from coordinate 28,970 downwards.
ATTAGAAAACAAAAAATATCAATTATTTTGATATTGTAAAGAATATGATGATTTTATTTTATGATTTTGCTAACTATAGAATAGGAAGTTCAATTATTTTACCATGCACACACCTGAAATTATATTGTTATAAATGAATTCAATCTTTTTGTAGTAGCGTGTTCATTAATACATATAATCAACTTTTTGTATTTATAATACGTTAAACTTATTCTCCTCCAATTTTGATTGAAAACAGCATAGATTATCAAGGATTGTCTATATCTTATTTTTAATTTCAGAAAAGAGAATGGAATCTGCTCCGCCTGTTTATTCTAATATTGAACTTATTTGTCAAGGCGCTGAAGCACGTATTTTTCGATGTTTATATTTCGGTCGTCGTGCTATACTTAAAGAACGTTTTGTTAAAACCTATCGTCATCCTGATCTTGATAGTGCCGTTACACTTCAACGTCTTAAAGGTGAAGTTCGTCTATTAACACGTGCTAAACAATTAGGTATTCATACACCATCCATCTATCATATTGATTGGTCTAAACGTACAATTATTATGGAAGATTTATATGATTCTCGTACTGTTAAATCTATTATTGATACATTAATTCAAGAAAATAATACTATGAAATTAGATGAATTAGCACAACAAATTGGTTCAACAATTGGACGTCTTCATCAAGCACAAATTGTACATGGTGATCTTACAACATCAAATATGCTTTTATCAGAAAATAATCAATTATATTTAATTGATTTTGGTTTAAGTGCACATGTGCCAAATAAAACTCAAATGCTTGAAGCACTTGCTGTAGATTTGTATGTTTTAGAACGAGCTATTATATGTACACATCAAAAAGCAAAACATTTTTTTTCAAATATTCTTATGGCATATAAAAATTCTATTAGTGATGACAAACAGCGTACATTAACGATGAATAAGTATGAAGAAGTGCGTGCAAGAGGACGGAAACGAAGCATGGTTGGTTAATTACGATTTTTACGATCTAAAATTAGAATAAAACAAAAAATTTGTTGTTACTATCTGTTTTTTTTAAAAATTTTGATTTTGAAATAAACATACCAAGAATAAAATATAAACACATAGCAGTAAGACCAAGAAGTAGAAGAATACCAAAAACAATACATATCCATGCCCAACATGGACAATCAGCATTTAAACCTAGTGCACGAACCAAATTGAATGAACTTGCAGGTTGAGCATTGGTTGTCGTATAAACAGCTGGATTAGATTCTGGTACAACCTATAGTTTTTATTTAAATGTAATAAAAATCTATGGAATATATATATATATCGATTTACTGTATAGATATCTCGAGTTGTAGCTAGTGGTGGTGGTTTACGATCAGGCATAAAAATTGTTTCTTTAATAATTGGCCGTCTGACAACCTTCTAAAATAGAGTTAGAAAAGATAATAAAAAAAATTCATACATACTTCAACAGGTTTTTGATAGACTTCATCACGTTTGTAATAAATATTTTCATCTAATAATTCAGTTTTGCCTGGTTTAGTAATCTATGTATATTAATTATAATGAAAGGAAAAACAAATATTGTAATTCTTACGTAAAGATTTGGATTTGGATCTTGAGTGAAGCCACTAGCAATAGGCATGTTTTTTTTTATGTAATTTAATTCGTCTGTTTGATATTGTGAAATCGAAAAAATGAGATGTTGGATTTTCTTTCTTTTTTTTTCTAAAATAATCAATCACTTCTTGATCTTGTCTAACACATATGATGAAATGTGAGATGTAACTAACAAACTATCGATCAGCAAAGTGGGTGTCTATGTACATCTCGAATATCTTCAATATATTTGATGATTGCAGAAGTAAAAAAGAATATTTGTTTTTTATTCAAGTTCAAAAATGAGTGATATTAATATGTGTACTAAAAATCCAAATTGAATATCAAGGACAGACACATAAAAACAAATTTAAAAAAACGAGTCTTTACAATCAATATTTCGATATTTTATTTGATTACAAAATAAAGATTAATATGATATGTATTCTCTTGATAGAAGCAGCGAATAATTAATAAAAAATAAAATTTCGAAATTTTTATTTAATGTGATGCTTCACAAAATATTTCTTTATTGATTTCAATCTGTAAATATTAGTGAAGATCTTTTGTACGTACAAGAAGAAAGACGTGCTTCTGTTGGACGCAAAATGAGTACATTTATTTTTGTTAAGCTTTCCCATTAATCCTAGTCACAAGATATGAGTATTAAGTATATTGTTACAGGTGTAATTTTTAATTGAAAATAATCGAAATGAATATAAATGGATTCAAAGAGACAAGTTTCTTTCAAGTTATCAATATTTCTAGCCGATATAATGTTGGTTCCATTTTTCACCTTCTTTGCATTCAATCTTATCGTTGTTTCACAACAGCAATGTTAGTATTACGTAGAGATTCGACATATTCTATAATTAAATAATATCTTTTATTGTATTCAAATAGCTGACAAGTTTTTGATTGCTTTCGGTGATTCGTATACATCTGGTGGATCAGGATCATATCCGCTTGTTGCTGGTAGATTACTCAATTGGCCAGCACGTAATTTTGCTCAAGGTGGCTCAAAAATGAGTCATATACCAACACAATTATCTACAGCTGGAAATTCCTTAACAAATGCAACTCATGTTGTTTTTACAACTGGTGGTAATGATCTTGGTGTAGCAGAATCTATTCAACAAATTGTCTTAAAAAATAATTATACAGCTGTAGCAAATAAAGTTCTGTCACTTAAATCTCAACTTATTTGGACTTATAAAATAATCAAAGGTGCTCTTCGTGAAGGAACAAAAATATATGCTTTACCTTATGTTGATTTCATTAGTGTTGGAAATAAGATTCCTAATGAAGCTGATGCTCATCGTTTAATGGATTTATTATCAGATACGATTAAGGCTGCTTCACAAGAAGCTGGTATTGATTTTATTGAAGCTGTTAAAACAGCATTTGCTGGACATGAAATATATTCAGCAGATCCATACGCTGCTGGTTTTAATGAACCTGGTGCAGCACATCCAAATCAAAAGGGTTATTATAAGATTGGTGAAGTAGTTGCTGATTATATAAAATCACATTAATAAATTTCATAGATCAAACTATTGATGACTATTTTTTTTTGTTGTTGTTTTTTATGAAAAAGAAACGTCAATAGTTAGATTATCGTTATGAGTAAGATTATAATAAAATAACAACCTATTACATAGTTTTTTTTGATCAATATTGATGCACTTATTAAATCTTTTGAAAACTAAATTAATTATTACTCTATAAGTATTCAAAAAAAACTTCTTTATTATTGATAAATTCAAATAAATATTTTTGATATAATTATACTAGTGAAAAGAAATAGAATCGATGAGGAACATAAATTCGGGGATAGATTTTGATAAATATCATTTAATTGAGGTAATACCATTTCTTTGTGTAAATATTGAAGAACTATATCTGGATGATCAGTTATGAATCCATCTACTTGTACTGTATGCCAAAAAAAATCAATAAGTTGTTCGAAATTTTTACCAGGAAAGTAATCTTGTCGAAATGTAAATGGATAAACAGCGAGACCATACTGATGCGCCCATTTCGTAAAATTTGTAATTCCTAAAACTGTACCATTTGAATCATAATTCACAACAAATTCATAATAGGGTGCTAGACCTTGTACAATCTTTGATAAACTTTTAATACCTTCTTCACTTCGATAATAATCATAATTACTTGATGATTCATTGACTTGATTCAATGTCATTAAAGCAAATAAACGTAAATTACTTTGAAGTACTTGACGAATATAAATTAATTCTTCTATATGAAATGTTTGAATAATAACAGGATCAGTCGATTGTGTTAAATTATAAGCATTTAATGTTGCAAGTACAATAGATGAAATAGATTTATTATATTGTAAATGATATTCAGGTTTTTTTATTTCAATAAGTAATTGACGTTGTCGTTTAGTTGCACGATTAAGACCAAGTAATAATTCAATTGTTTCATTTAATGTTGAAAGACGAAATGGGATATTTGCATTAGCAGAAAAACGTAATGGAAAAACTTGAGTACCATTCAATGGTATAACACGTTCATGAATATTTAAACGACGTAATTCTTCAAGATCAAAATCAATAACATAATGAAGACCATTGGATCGATTTCGATTAGGAAAAATATCAGCTACATTACTCACTCCATTTAAATAAATATCTAATTGAAAAAAAAAGAAAAATAATATAAATACTTCAGTAAATCATCTTCAGTTATACCATGAATAACAATCAATTGATTATCTCGACTAAGACAAACATCAATTTCAATTATATCTGCACCATATGCATACGCCATTGATTGTGTAGATAATGTAAGTTCAGGTAAATAAGCTGTACCACGATGACCTATAACTAAGGGACGTGTTAAACTTTGAGCATTTTGAAGAATACATAGAAGTACTAAAATGCTTAGTATTGATTGAAGTATCATTATTCGTACTCAATACAGATAGAAGAAAAAACTATTGTTTTGGTGGTATTTGTGCTTGGACAATTTATACGACGATATATATGTATGCAAAAAAACATATGCTATTGTTGTTTATGTCAATGATATTAACAAAAACACGGTTATGTTAATACTTATTGTATTTATAGGTCAGCTTTTAAAAGGTTTATGGTTACTAGAAATACCACTGCTTTTAAAATAGGAATAAAAAACAAAATCTATATAATACGCTATATTAAAAAATAATTTTTATTTTATTCAATTGAAAAAAAAACTTGCTTTTATCATTTTGTTAATAAGAACGATATAATTAATATAGAAAAAGAAAAATTTTCAAGTTTTATTCCTTTATTGTGTTGTTCTTGTTTAGATTTTATATATTTAATTGCTTTATCTGGTTGATCAGTAAATAATCCATCGATTTTTAATTCATTAATAAAATATTGTAACATATTATCAAATGTTGTAAATGGTTGTTGAACGTCATCACTTCGAAATGTATATGGATGAATTAACAAATTAGATTTTCGAGCTGCAGTATATAATTCAGTTGGTTGTAAACCATTATTTTCTTGAAATAATTGTTTATAATGTGGACCTATACCATTAACAAATTGAGACATCTCTTCTATTCCTACACTACTTGTCCAATATTTAAAATCAGTTTTACTATATTCACTTCGATATTTATTATCGGTTAATAAACCAATAAGTTTTAAATCTGATTTAAGTTCTACACGTATACGTCGTAATTCTTCTATTTTAAAACATTGTAAATATATATTATCTGTACGTTTTGTATAATTATATTTTTTTAATATATCAAGGACAATTTCACTCATATTTGATCGATTTTCATCTTGATGAAATTGTGGTTCTTTAATTTCAACATAGACACCAACTTGTTTATTATTATCGATATTTGCTTTATTAAGACCTGCAATAAATTCAAGTTCTTCAGCTAGAGTAACTAAATGAAATGTCGACTGATTAAGAGGAAAACGACCTGAAAATATTGGTTTGCCTGTTTCATGATTAAAACGTTCACTAGCACGTAATGTCTTAATTTCTGCAGCTGTAAAATCAATAACATAATAACGGCCATTAGAACGGTTTTGTCCACGAAATGCAGTAGCAACATTACTAATTTCATCTAAATATATATCATGAATAACAATAGGTATATTATCTTTAGATAAAGCAACATCTTGTTCAAGATAATCAACACCTTGACCATAGGCAAGAGCTTTAGCAGGTAATGTATGTTCTGGAAGATAACCAGATGCACCACGATGTCCAATAACTACAACAGATGATGATTTCATACTTTCAACACCAGTTATAAAGATTAAAATAGCAAAACTATATAAATATAAATACATTGTTAATCCTCATTGATATATTAAAAAACTTACTAGATGCTGTATGGTGCCATTAATATATTGATGTTCTTTAAACTATTTGCTATATTTAAGCTTGTCCTTGACTTATTATAAACAGGATGGCATATTTTTTTCCTATTACAATCTGTTGTTTTCCAGTTAATAGAAAACATTTCGAGCAATGGCTATTTGAATATAATAGTAAATGTTATGTATATATATATATATGGTTAAAAATCTTTGTCTTCAACGCGATAATACGATATAATCTAAAAACACAATCATTATGATAATAATATTGACATTTTACGTCTAAATGTGATATATTTCTTATCTTATCTTATTCATAGTGTGTGAAAATAAAGGCAAGAATGATGTAGAGATTTATGGATGTTGACACTTGATGATATCTTGAAATGTGATTTATATCTTAATACGCTTATTTAGAATTGCGTCGAATAAATCTGCAGAAAGAAGAATTATTGTTGATTAAAATTTCTATTAAAAAAAATCAACTGACAAAATTGTATTGAAAGTGGCTATGTGCACTCGAGTATACATAGTCAAATGGCTATGTGCACTCAAGTGTACATAGTCGAGTGGCTATGTGCACTCAAGTGTACATAGTCAAGTGGCTATGTGCACTCGGGTGTACATAGTCAGGTGGCTATGTACACTCGCACAGTCATGAAAAATATTTAGCAAAAATTAAGTTAGATCAGTCTTATATGTGCTTGATTTTTAACATATATGAAATACCTTAAGAGGACCCCCCCTCCCTTTCCCAAGCCAAAATTTTTTTCAATTTTTTTAATTTATGATGAAAGTGTACCAAGGTCCCCGCTAGGTGTGCCATAAAAATCAGAACTCCCCAAAGTCTGGAAGTCTCTAAAAAAAACAGGTTTTTTGGAGACCTATGAAAAAAAAATTTTTTTCACTGTAAAGTTATAGGCAACATGTAACAAAAAAAATTTTTCTTTAGTTTTTGTGTTTTTAATTCTAATGATGTTTCATCGGACTATATGGTTCCGTTTTCGAATTAATTAATAATTAATAATTAATTGGTTAATAATAACAATTAATTAATAGTTAATTAAATCTGACATCAGATTCGGATTCTTTATCTTCGAATACATCTTTTTCAATATTATAAAAATTGGCTTCACTAATTAACGCCTAATTAGTGTCTAATTAATTATTAATTAATTAAAACTGACTTCAGATTTAGATTCTCCATACCAAAATACCCTTTGTACCACGAAACTAGCAATAAAACTTAGGTATAAGTGAAAATAAGTGCAGGGTGAGTGTAGGTGTGGGTAAGAAACAAGAGTAGCATGTCATCCAAACTACACGCACACCCTTAAATCGGTTGATATTTATTTAAATTAAAATTTTTTTATATTTATGTAATTGTAATATTTGAGTTATACGTTTTTTTGAATAAAGTAAAAAATTAATAATGTTAAATTACTATTAAGTTAAGATATTTCATATATGTTAAAAATCAAGTACATATAAGGCTAATCTAACTTAATTTTTGCTAAATATTTTTTATGACTGTCTGAGTGTACATAACCACCTGCCTATGTACACTTGAGTGCACATAGCCACTTCCAATTGTATTTGTCAGAAAGATTTTCATGAACATTATCATTAGAATACATTCAGACACGAAATAATACTTTATAGATAAAGCTATTGACATTATAATATTAACTGGAGTTAGTTTTCATATATTGTTAGTATGTAACGACATAATTTTATTTATTATAAAAGATGATCAACTGTAAAGATAATTATATTAGAAAATTGTCTGGTATGCTATCATTTACTCTAAATCGAATCCACATTTGTGGATAATAAAACAGAAAATACTAAGATCACTAATAATTTAGGGGATTATTTTCTTAATTGATAATCAACTTCGCTTCTCCATGACAAACTGGTCACCAGTTCTTTAGCAAAAACTAACATCATTAAATATGTTTTTCGACAAAATATCATGCGTCAGTATAGTAAATTCAGGTCACCAGATTCACAACATAACACATAGAGCCGAAATCGTGACAGATTCATTTTGTTAATTCGTCTCACTCAGTTAGAAGCCACTCTAAAACTGCTTGATTGAATCACACAAAAATGAATTCAGTCCTCAGATTCAAAGATAGCTATTTACAGCAGTTATTAATTCAGTATCAGTGTGATATAACTGGTCAACAGTTCGTCAGGGGGAGCGAAGTCATTATCCATAAAGATCATGCATTAATAACCAATGTTATTTTAGGAAAAAACACCGGTTCAATGACGAAGTGAAAGATAGACAAAAAGAATTTTCAATGAAGATTCTTTAGCCTTTTTTAAAGTTTTTGAAAAACTTAAATAAAAATAATTTAAAGACGATGAATAAATTTCAGTGTATTTGTATAAAAACAGACTTAATCATATATTAATATTAAATATTTGCATTGCATCATGGTTACATTCTTATCAGTTGTAATTTCACAAGAAAGGTATATTTCTGAATAAGAGATTTATGTTCGATTACACCAGAAAAATAACTAACATAAAAGAACAGATAATATCAAACATTTTTTAACAATTCGTTATTTATAAAAGCTTATTTTTTCGAAAATTAATCATTTGTATTTCGAACGAACAGTTTATTTTTAGATATTTTATTTTTAATTTATTGTCCAAACTTATTCATCGATTATTATGGCTACAAGTAAATAAACGATTGATCATTTAAGATATCAGCTAAGCTTTTGAAATGTTTCAGTAATAAAAATTTTCTTCGGCTTATCAATAAGAAAAATTTCAAACTATGAAATGAAATTAAAAACTAAGAAAGATTCCTTATTCATGTGTAATTAGTAAATGAGTAAGACTATAGAGAAAACTTTCGTTAGTGAATATATTCCCTGTTGTATATAAGAGAAGAGAATAAGGTGAATTATGAATTTTTTTCGTCATTATTAATTAACTAACTATTATTTTTTAGGTATGAAAACAAAAAAGAAATCAAAAAGAAATGTGTCCGCATTCCAACCGGAAATAGACGAAGTTGCAGAAAATGACACTGGCTTAGGTATATTTAAATATTTTTACATATATTTCAGTATTGAAATAAGATATTTTTAAATCATTATTCTTATTAGAAATGAATGCATATGACAATTCTTATTTGCGACAAGAGATGGACCGTTTTCCGAACTACTCATCAGTGGTGATAATGATGCAAGGATTGACCGAACGAGATGTGGAGTTTATTGTCGAAGAGGCTATTATCAAAAAACAATGCAAACAACTTAAACTAAATCAGACGAAATTAAAATCACCAAGTGCTTTCATCTTAGCTAATGTATTAAGCAATAATGATAACATTTTGCAAGAACTTTCTTTATATGGTAATCGCATAGATGATGAAGGTGTTCATTATTTAGCTAAAGCATTATCAATTAATAATAATAATCTGAAGATATTAGATCTAACTAAAAATGAAATTACAAATGTGGGTGCAAAATATCTTGCAGAAATGATTAAAACAAATGAAACACTGACAACACTTTTAGTTGCCGGTAATCTAATAGGTAATGGAGGTATTCAAATCTTAGCCAATGCAATACAATATTATAGCAAAACTATGATAGAATTTGATTTCTGTACAAATGAATTAGTTAACGATTCAATTGTCGATTCTCTTATTCAATTGATTAAATATAGTCCATCATTGAAACAATTATCTTTATTTAGATGTAGTTTATCTCAAAATAGCAAAGATAAACTTATTAAAATGCAAAAAAGAAAAGAAGATTTCGTATTACACGTATGATAGTTAAGAACATCAGTAAAATATTATTAAGCATTCGCTAAATAATTATTTTTATTGAAAATTTTCTTTTATCATTCAATTTTTCAAATAAATAAAATTTTATTGCTTCGTAAGATGAGAAATATTTATTCTAACATACTTTTACCTTACTTTGTGTTGAGAAACAGAACTATATATCGCAAACAAAAAAACATAGAGAGAAGAAAAAAACGATTACCCAAATGTGTAGTAGCCATATATATTATAAGTTGCAACTTCACAGAAAATACAACTGTAATGCTTACTACTTCGATTTACAGTATCAATTTAATTGATAAATAATGGCCTGTTCGTTTTTCCAAAATGAAAATAGGGTGTGGATCTGTGTATGAGTATTGATATATCTTCTGTTAACCTCACCCACATTCACAGAAACACTAACACCCACACCCTCAAGATTAATTTAAAAACAAGTGAACAAAACATTCTTTTATTTATTCATCAACTATTGTTTATAATTTCTTTTTTACAACTTCAATACTCTTTTTCACATCTTTAATATCAGGATGAGTTGCAGGTAATGCACGTTGCCATATATCCAGAGCACGTTCAAAATGTGATAGTGCTTTCGAATAGTCTTTCATATTGGAATACAGACAACCGATGTTGTTGTATGAAGTAGCCAATGAAGGATGATTCGGAGGAAGAGTTCTTTGTCGAATTTCAAGCGCTTTTTCGTAATATGAAAGTGCTTTGGAGTACTCTCCCATGCTGTCATACACCTTACCGATGTTGTTGTATGAAGTAGCAAAATCAGGATGATTTGAAGGAAGAGTTTTTTGTCGGATTTCAAGTGCTTTTTCGTGACATGAAAGTGCTTTCGAGCATTCTTCCATATCGTAATACACCAAACCGATGTTGTTGTATGAAGTAGCTAGATCAGGATGATTTGGTGGAAGAGTTTTTTGTCGAATTTGAAGTGCTTTTTCGAAAAATGAAAGTGCTTTCGAGTATTCTCCCATGTGGTTATACGCATTACCAATATTATTGTATGAAGTAGCCAAATCAGGGTGATTTGAAGGAAGAGTTTTTTCATAGATTTTAAGTCCTTTTTCGTAATACCAAATTGCCTTTTCATAATCACCCTGTTCAGTTTTGACAAATCCAAGCTGATTATAATAAAGCGCTTTTTCGCCCTCATCTGATGTCTGTTCGAGTAATACGCTATAGAGTTCTTCTGCTTTGTTAAATTGACCGATTTTTAGCAATAATTTACCTAATCTTTCCCATCCAGTCTTACCATCAGTTTCTTTTCGTATCCGGTCAGTAAGTAATCGTAATTGTTGGTCATCATCCGTTGTTAATTGTAATTCAACTTGATAAAGTTGATTTTTATTGTCCATCTGTTTAATTGCATTCACTCGAAAGACAGTGTGCATTGAAAAGAGGATTTCGTCAGCCTCTTTAAAATAACTCACCTCGTGGGTGGAGGCAAATGGTGTTGACTTAATACAAGGATCAATGGACATTATAAACAGAACGCCCACCTTATTTTGTTCTGCTGAAGCATATTGAGCAAAATGAAGAGACAATTCTTTATCTTTACTTGTAGATAAGAAATTGTTAAATGACATAAGTCCACCTCTTGCTTTTTGAAGTTTTTCAAAATCTGATTGCATAAGACCTTGTCCTCGATAAACTAAAAAAGGTTTTTTACCATAGCTATTAACTTGTTGTTCGTGCAGCTGTTGAATTTGCTGATGCACATCACGTAGGAAGAAACCCATGTTAATGATTATATCGGCATCCAGAATTCGAAGTGCTTGATTGAGCATTTTGTAGGTAAAACACTCACGTGTATACCACCATATTGCTTTTGGTGGATCATAATCACGTTCAAATTCATTAATAATTTTTAATTCGCTTGAGTTGTCACTAAAAGCTTCGCGGCAACAAGCTGCTAAGTCCTTGATTGCCTTACGGTCATATTCAATATCAAGGAGAATCTCCTTGAATAGTTGGGTATACATGAAATTTGGTTCCAACTGATTTAGACTCTCAGTTGAAGCCATTTCATTTACCGTAAGAAAACTTACGGCAATAGTGTCTTGGTCGCATTGCTTAACAACCAGTTGCAATGCTTGACATATGCTTTTGATGTTTGTATGTATGCCTTTAATTTTTGTCCAGTTTTGTGCCCATCCTTGATGTCTGGATTTGTCGCCACAGAAGATGTAAATTGCATCTACTTGTGGCATGCCATGAATTTCAGGAACCAAATGTTGGCCTAATGAACCAGACGTTATCACGAAGGCGTGTTCTTTGTCAACCTTGTTGAGTACTTGGATGCACTGATTTGGTTCAGTACATAGGTTGACATTATTGACTACATTCTTCAGTTGATTGAGTGTGTCTTGGCAATCCTTGTTTGCTTGATCAATGTTGGCATCTACCCAAATGAGAAAGTAGTTTTGTGCCGTACGTTGTCGTGGTTGACGAATATTCGATGATGCTGTTGATTTGGATGTAGCAGCATTTTGGTTTGATTTTGATCCGCTCATTCTGATTCTGTGGTAATTTGTTGTTAAAGATGAAGTTATCAGTAGATATTGTTGTGTGAGTGAAAAGAAGGATAACTGTTCTCCTTTATATAGGCAGTGACTTGTTTTTTCTCGATTTTTCGGCGACTCCGAATGTTTGTGTGTTTTTGTTACCGCTCAAGGACAAGCTTCACCTAGTTACTTTTGAAAATAATATTGTGCAGAGCAAAGAACAGATCAAAACAAAAAAAGTGTTTGATAATGTTATTCAAAGAACGAACAAAACAGAAGCCAACAATCGCATTCGTTTTATTGTTATTCTTTCCAACTTACTCTTGCTTTTGTCTACATTATTACTTTAGTTTGCCAATGCGTAGGCGACATTTTTTTTCATCGACGAAAGGTAGAAAGAAAAATACTCTTCTTTCAGTGAATTATTTTTTTCTTACACTCTTTTGTCAGACATTTTATGAGTGTTTGATGAATGTATGCAATATATTATGAGAAAACAACGAAAAGAGCGTTGTGAAATTTTCTATATCGAGCATGCTTTAAACATTATACCAATGAATGAAAAAAAATTGTAGGCTCAATATTTTTGTTCTCTGTAAAAACAAACAAAGTATTTCATACAAAGCAATTGAATAGTTTTATTGAAAATAATTTTTAAAAATCACAAAAAATATATACTTTACGTAATACAAGAGAATTAATAAATGCTTTATCAAATGATATATTATTTGGATTAAGACAAAGCTTCTCTGTGAGGGATTGAGATGAAAATTTGTTTGCGCATTAAAACAACTAATTTGAGAAATGATTTCTTTATTAAATTGTGGCTGTTTATTCTTTTGTATATCATCACAACTATTTCAATACAACATGAATCATTTTGTTGCAAGAAACAGTGTATATAGATTGTGGTATAGTGTGGGTGTGAATGTTGATAACGAAAGAGAAGAATACCCACACCCACACCCAACTTATCTCGAAAAAACCTATTCATTTATGCATTTCAGATTAAATGATAATATACAAAATTCGAAAGATTCGTTTTTTTCACAGATCTCAACTTTTAGATCAAAATCATGTATCATTAATTATACCTGGAACTTTATATGAATCTAAACTAGAGCAAAATAATTTTAGGGTGTGTGTTTTTGTGATTTAAAATAAATAAATCACACTCATTTTAACATATGTTATCCGTGCTTCCTTCAAATTTTAAGTAATAGAAAAACTAAAATTCAAATAGAACGAAAGAGAACAAGTTTCAGTGATAATTCGATCCTCGCATCACATTTCGTACTCTTATGATTAATTAAATTTGCACTTAAAGTTGATCTGACCTAAACACTATAAATCGATATTGTTAGAAGATTTATTCAGAGTCGTTATATTTTCAATTTAAATCAATACGATAAGACATGGCTTTAGTAAAAAGATATCAGATTTTATTTTTGTTTCTTCTAACAATGAAACTGAATTTAAATATAATAATTTATATAAATAGCTGTATCAAACAGAAAAGAACTAAATAATGGTATTAAGAATGTCAATATACGTAGTTCTAAGATAAAGGCAAATAACAAAATTGTGATTTAAAAATAATTAGAAAAAAGAATGAAGAGTAGTATTTTTTTTTGAAAGTGATACATATAGGTCGATTTCATAAAAAGAAAATTCTATGATGTATTTTATTGGTTTATCTTGTGTTGCTGTTTTTATTGTTATTTTAAATAATTGTCTTGCTACACCTCTCGATGATTATGTTAATACTCCCGATCCAATGTTTAGTTGGAAACGTCTTCAAACCTATCCTTTTCCAACTTATACACTTTTTATATTGAATATGACGTCACAACGATGGTTTGATAGTAAAATCATATTTTATAAAATATTAAATGATTGCTCTTTTTTTTTATACATAGATTCGCTTTCTTCACAACCAATATGGTGGCATTATATGGCTATTACAGTTCCAAAAAATATTCGTCGTTATAAAACAGCATTTCTACTAGTCAATAATGGTGATAATACTAATTCGTAAGTATATACATGTAAAAATATTTGATATACTTATTTATCAATTCTAGAGTACCTACTAGCAATCCGATGACAGATCTGGCAATAAGTTCATCTAGTGTTACAGCAACAATATGGCAAATACCAAATCAACCATTTCAATTTTGGATAACTTATTTCATAATGTTACTACTACTAGTTATATGATAATTGATTTATTATAGGCTGATCCATTGGAAAAACTTCGTAGGGAAGATGCACTTGTTGCATGGACATGGAAACAATATTTTGATACTAATGGTATGGATCCTACAATACTTCTCTATTTTCCTATGACTAAGGTAAAGATAAATAAAATTAAATAGATTATTTTTTATAAACATATTTCTTATACATTGATAACAGGCAGTTGTACGAGCTATGGATACTATTGAACAATTCTTACAACAAGAACATATTACTGTACCACAAGAATTTGTTGTTGGTGGTGCTTCCAAAGTAAATACTACTACGTTTGAATAAATTTCATGCATATATTATAATTGTTTACCTTGCAGCGTGGATGGACAAGTAAATATAGAACAAACTTTTCTATTTTATTCTACTTCAAATTTTAGCATGGTTAACTGCTGCTGTCGATAATACAAGAGTAGTAGCTGCAGTTCCTATTGTTATGGATTTACTTAATATTCGTCCAGTAAGAAGAAGATTATTCATATAAGTTAATTAATTAATTCTTTATAGAATATGATGTCACATTATCGGGTATGTGCTAATTCAATTGGCAAAGATAATATATTGATTTTGATAGTCTCTTGGAGGAGGATGGACATTTGCATTAGATGATTATTATGAGATGAATATAACTCGCCAAATGAATAGTGCTATTACGGATAAACTAGCTGAAATGATTGATCCCTATTGTAAGATATTGAATAAAATTTATTTAACTATGATAAAAATATTGATATTTTGAAGCATATTTGGATCGATATAGCAAAACCAAAATCTTTCAACTTCAAGGTGCCGGTGATGAATTTTTTCTTCTTGATTGCGAAGTAAAACTCTATTTATCATCTGTCGATCAATAGAATAAAAACTAAAATTTGACTTATTATTAGAATTTCTTCTGGAATGAATTACAAGTAGCTACTGGAGGATCTCATTTGAGGTAAGATAGTTGAAAAGAAAAAAAATCATAAACTATATTTTATACACAGAAGAATACCAAATACTGGTCATAGTATACGAGGATATGAAGAGAGTTTATCGAGCTTTTATCTTAGTGCTGCTGATGTAAGTAAATATTGTTTCTTTTTTTTATTTTATTTAACAATTGGTAAAAATAGCGAGTACCATTACCATCAATGAAATGGACTCGAACTATGAATGGAACACATGGTTTTATTCATGTTACCATTGATTTTAGTTCTGGAAAACCAAAACCAACAACTGTTACTGCTTATCAAGCTCGTACTAGTGATACATTAAGGCAAGATTAGAAGAATATCAGATGGAGATTATTAATATTTTGTAGACGTGATTTTCGACAAGCAAAAGTTGATCAAACTACAGGTAATATTGTTGCTAATCCAATAGTATGGGCAAATACAGGTGTGCAATTCCAGGTTATATTTAAAATTATTATTTATCTGTACATTATTATTATTATGTAGGGACAAAGTGGTACAACAGCTTCCTATTCATTAACAGTTTCCATTCCAACCGATGGTTATTGGCTAGCTACATTCATTCAAGCTACATTTGATGGACGTCAAGGTACAACATTGACTTTAACAACAGAAACTCTTATTCTACCAAATACGTATCCAGTAAATGAATGTAATGATCAAGCATGTTATGGAACACTTGTTTAAAACACATGAATAAATGACTTTAATCTTAGAAAAAAATTGTTTTTTGAATTCAAAATAAAAGTCACACTTTTCCAGTTTAGTCATGATTGATTGTTTTGTCGTTCAGACAAAAAGCAAACAATCTTGTAATGTTTCATATCTGTTGAGTTTGTCCTTTTTCTACACATGGTAGCAGTTTATGATGAATATTAATTTTAAAAATGTATTTGGTATTCATTTAATAATCTTTATAGTATCTTGGTTATTATTTTTGATATGGTCATGTCAAAACAATCAGAAACTGAGAATATTAACAAGAAACACATCGTATACACAAACACTCTTTAAAAAGGGTGTGGGTGTGGGTTGGACGGGAAAAATTTTTTCAATCAAGAGAAATGAGTATCACCATCGTGTTCTCTACAAAAAGTTACCTACGTCTCAATAAAAAAAACTCAAAATTCATTGTCCATGTCATGGACTACGTGAAAACCCTCCAGAAGATGACCTCCGTTCTCGACCGTTTCTAGAGATCCCAAGCTGATTTTTTTTTATGGGGTTGTCTTCTAAGCCAAGTACTATCCAACTGCGAAAACCCGGCCCGAAACAGATCCGTATCTTGGGAAATAATCGACTTGCAAAATTCGGATTTTTCAAATACTGATGGAGCTCTAGAAACCCAACGCCTTAAGATTTCGAGCTAAAACTTTTACCATAAATGTAACATACTAAGGTGTATATCTGTACAAAATTTCAACTCATTCGGCCTAGCCATTCTTGCGATATCGATCTATTTGTACCCCCAATCCTTAATTTTTGCAATTTTATGAATTTTTATAAAAGCCTTATAAAATCCGAAGGAATCAATATTTTTCAAATCGGTTTGCGTCAGAGTTCATTAAATACCTTCTTCTGTAACATATCAAAAATTGAGGAAAATCTGAGAACCTCAATAGAGCAGCTATATATGTATTTATGTTGTGGCTTATGTGCAGTGACTCATACAACGTAAGAAAGAAATGAAACAAGGTGATGATACCACCTAACATGGTCATTACATTGCTATTAACAATATTAAAATTCAATTACATTTAATTGCAGATTCCGCATTTGCGTTAAAATCTACCGTGATTAAGCCATATGCTGATAGGCCAAATATGAACTAAAGCACACACTGTACCACTATACCGAGTAGACTTCTATGTAAAAAATCAACGTACTTTAGCGCCACGTAGCGTTCACTCATTATTTATCATGAGTGCATATCCTATACTCTTATTGGCGATTTAAGTACATAATGTGCATGACCGTCAAATTAAAACAAATAAAATTGTTTTATTTCTGTAGTGTATTTCCAGCATTAGTGAATAATATCTAAATGGAATAATCAAAGTCTGTTCTTCTAGATCATAATACATAATATTATGAATTGATAACAATCATTTTCATTTTCCTTTGCACAGAAAAATAACGAGAAACTCGCTTGTTTTAAATTTGTTTTTTAATTCGATGATTAACTATGTTTATTTGTTTCAGATATATTTCTCATCAATCATCTTATTTCGTTCTCAAATGTCAATAGTAGCATGCAGCCTTTGTGAGAAAGAAAAGTTCCCTTGCCTCATGTACCAAGATACTCTAATTCAATATCCAATATGCACATCCATCAACAACAACAATGTCATAGTTTGCTCGTATTGTTTACACCCGGTCCAGGTGCATTATAATACACCTGAGAACAATTCGGTAAAAAAAGGTGAGCTCGAAATTTAGGGTTTACAACTTTGTGGTATTTCAGCAAATTCCAACGTTTAACTCCATGTTTTTTTTCTTGAATAACATCAGTCGACGCAGAGTAGTCAAGAGTATCTAAACGAGCAATTAGAAACAGACGGTTAAGGGTTTGAGCTGCGATTTTCGGTGAAAACTAGATATTCGTAAACTCCAAATTTCGAGCTCACTTTTTTTGACCGAACAATTCAAAGTTTCCCATTGTTAACGTGCTGAAAAACTGAAATTTGAGTAAAGCAACTTTTTTCCTCGATTTTCTGGCTTACTTATAGAACGCTCGTCTAGTTACCAGTAGGTATTCATGAATAGAGCATAAGTTTAAATAGACTTCAAATTTTCTGATGCTATGTTATGGGAAATATTGGGTTTACAATGGGTAAAAACGCTTAGCTCCCCATTGCTTCAGCCTAGTGCCTTCAATCAAGCTGAAATTTTCCTACAGATGCTGGGTTATGTTTGAGGTGAATATTTTTTTGGATGAAAGAGCCAAAAAGCTGACGAATCTTGAAAAATGCTCGTTTTCTTACTAGGACAAATTTCGTACCAGCTGCCGAAAATTAGTAGTATAATCTTTTTTGAAAAACATATACGCAGTGTGAAACGTTTGCTATCTCTCTGGTACAATTTTGAATTCTTCTCAAATCTTACAAGATTTAAAGGTAGCTTCGGGAGTTCAAAACGTTCTCAGTAAATAAATACTACTTCAGCCTGTAAAAAAAGAAAAAATACTAGCAAAAAATGGAGAATTTAATCGAGTCAAAATGTTTAATATTATAACTCTATTACCTTTTTGATCTAAAAGTTGATCAGTTGTAACTGGATTAGTTTTAACTTCAGCACTGCCAGAAACATCCATTCGTGAAGATGTTCGATGCTCGCAATGTTTGAAGAATAATAAATCAGCTATAACTCATTTGGATTCGCTCAGATCTGAGATGTAAAACCTTCTATTTTTCCCTTTTGTCACAAGTGTTGCATATTATTTTATAAATTCTAACGGACTTTGCTAAATTTTAATGAAAGATTTAGTTTGTTCAACCAATAATTTATAATTGTCGACTTGTTCATAATTTCCAATTAATGATCATCTCTATATATTTTTATTTAGATAATAGTTCCAATTTAGCTGACAGTTCCAATTTACATGATAGTTCCAATTTAGATGATAGTTCCAATTTAGATGATAGTTCCAATTTATGGGAACAAATTGTTGCAAAACTAACATCCATCATCAACAAACCGCACAAAGACTAATTTTGTTTTTTTTTTCGCTACATCTTTTTTTATTTATTATGCTATACTTAAATATTATTATTTGTCAATAAACTTGATTTATAAAATGATTTTATTGTTATTCTAAAACGAGAATTTCTCAAGCTGTGTTTATAAATATTTAAAAATGTATTTATTTGTAAGGTAAAATGAAAAATAAGTTTTGTTTCTTGTTTTCGTTATTATTCTATGATTGTAACAATTAATATTATATTTTACTTGATTGTCAAGGTACAGTTAAAGAATAGTTTTATTAAATTTATTTTTGTTTTGCAGATATTCTTCTATTGTTGTTACAAGTAATATTCCATATAATATTTTATTTTATTGCTAAGGTACAGTTAAAGAATCGCGTTATTGAAACTTTTTTCCTGTTTTAGATATTCTTCGATACTTGTTACAATTACTCAAGAAGATATGTGTATTTCTAGTCATTGTTCTTTTTTGTGTGCCATCTAATTCAAAGATGAACCAATTTTGTTTTGTTAAACTAGGGTATGAACGTGGGTGGCAGTACAGTTTTCACTTAACAATCACATCCACATCCTTTAGAAAGGCTCTACTTCTGTTAGTTTGTCGGAGTGGGCAGCGCGATAATAAACTTCATCAATCGTTAAAAAATTTAACTCGATTAGATATTCCAAGGAAAACAACTTCAATGATACAACCTTGAGATGTTTATTATAATCGGCAGTACAAATATATATATCGTCAAATTTATGGATTTTCGAGACTCTATGATTTACACATTAATTTAGTACAACGAAATAAAATAATTAAAATGAATTCATTAGCATACAATCAACTTTTTTCACCAAAATTTAATTGGAGGATTAGATATTCTAGGTATGAATCAGGATATATAAAACAGAATCCAGGGATTTTTGAAAATATTAAAGAAGTTTGCTTTTCTTTTAATGATGGTCATTGTCAGATACAACAGTGTGACGATTCTTTACCATTTATTAAATGTTCTCACTGTATTAAAGTACTCTGTTTTGAACATTTTTTTTATACTGTATCATTTTTATTGATATTTCAAAGATCATTGCTTGTGTGTTACTTTATGTTCGTGTGTATTTCTTGTATATTTATAGTAAACGTCTTTTAGATAAGAAACCAAAAAATTTCTTTGAAGATCAAAATCAGTATAAATAAAAAATTCAATACTTTCTAACGATATTGATATTCAAATGGCCAGTCGATCATCTCTCGATCCTAATGAGTATTATTTTAGAAGAAATTAAAAGCAAAGCCTAGTTCACTTTCTTTTATAAAATTTAATCTGATTTCTGCACTCATACGAATGTTTCATAGTTTCAAAAAACAGGTTAATAATAACATAAATCATCAGTTTACAAAAAAATTCTTTAACAATATCAATAAAAAAAGGAAACTGCAGCTTTCTATGATTATCTTATACATGGATTTATGAAATCTTTTTTTCACCAGTGTACTCCATGGGAATGGAAAATGGCGATTTCTCGGAAAGAAAGAGCAGTCCGTCGAAATTCTTTTAGGGTTTATACCTACTCGAGGTCCCATATTAAATGATATTAGAATAAACGAAATCGGAATGGCGCACCTCGCGAGGTTCCCTCGTAAGTAGAAATATTACAGTTTATTATGTTTTTATAACCTACAACGAATAATAGATAGATGTTTGTGTACAATGAATTGAAAGATTTGGATGATTGATAGAAAATACTTCAAAAAGAAACATATCGGTAAAGAGCGGCATCAGCAAGTAGCGTATATATTGGTCGTTTTTATTAACCATTGGAAGTTCGAGATCACCCTCTTGTTAATTTCCATTATACAACAAAGACGACAAAAAAAACAACAATATACATCACTACGAATTCATCGGATATGTATGCAATAATGATTTATTAGAACTGAAATTGAGTTAAAAATGAAAAGTAGATAATATTTTGAAAAGCAGAAAAAACATTGACAAAGCAGAAACGACAGAAAAAAAGAAGAAAAGTCTGCAAAAATCAGAACTTTTCTGCTAAAAGCAGAAGAGGTGGTGACCTTGTTCGCAAAGTTTTGTTAAAATTCTTAATATAGAGTAAAGATAAATGTTAGTCTGTATCGTGTAATGTTTTATGAGAGTAATGTACTTCATAGAGTTGTAAAATATTAATGAATAAATAAAGGTTAGTCATCGATAAGCCTTAACAATGCAAGAGAACACTGACGGTGTTGTCATTAGCGTTTGCAACAACGATATCGGGTTTATTGTCGCTATTCACGTCGACGACTGCTACTGAATATGGTAAAGTACCAACTGAGTAAGTAGTTTGAGCATTAAAAGTACCATTGAGACCGTTGAGAAGAACACAGATGGTGGCCGAATCTCTGTTTGCAACAACGATATCGGGTTTATTGTCGCTATTCACATCGATGACTGCTACTGAACCTGGATTACTGCCAACTGAGTAAGTAGTTTGAGCATTAAAGGTGCCACTGCCTGCGTTCAAAAGAACACCAACGGTGTTCGAACCCGAGTTTGAAACAACAATATCAGGTTTATTGTCACTATTCACGTCGACGACTGCTACGGAAAATGGACCACTACCAAGTGAGTAAATAGTTTGAGCACTGAAGGTGCCGCTGCCTGTGTTGAGAAGAACGCCGACGGTGTTCGAACCCTGGTTTGCA
>CAJNOI010000321.1:58242-79665 GCA_905250115.1 Adineta steineri | reverse complement strand
CCCCCACACCCACCCCCCCCACACCCACCCCATCTAATAGCAGTTACTCCCAATCTTAACTTTAAATATAATCAACATTAATTTCTACTATTCGACTTCACTTCAGTTATTCAATTTATTAAATGGTACTTATTACGAGGATTACATTGCCATTCGTCAACATTTTTGACCAAGATCCAAACACGTTAAAGTAGTTCTTTTTAATACAAATCCACAACTAAGAAAACGTTCACGGCACTTGTTTACACTGCGGCTAACTGCAATTTATCTCTGCAAATTAATCTGTTGTTGTATACAATAACCTTTGATTTGGATTGAATTTCCAGTTATTTATTTAATTCGTATTTAATCAGAGTTAAAGATATAACTAAACCAACTGATGAGACTGTGAAATTCAGTCGAAATCGGTCTTTGTAATTGTTCACACCTTTTGATGACATGAAGAGCGATTCATGATTATAAAGATAATTTATTAGTTAACAAATAAAAATGAAATATTAGTATGAAGTAGAATAATATGATATTAGTAAGTAAGGATAAAAATAAAAAGTAAAGTTAGTTGAAAAAAGAAAAAGTGTTTGTACTGTAAAGTTAAAATATGATTTCAGATAACAAGCATACTTGTTGACTTCTTTCGAAATACAACGCGCCAATATTGCGAAAGTCCTTGGCTCATGTCTTCATAAATTTGAGTACCAGGTAATCCAGCAAACCAACGAAAATATTCTTGTTCTTCAGGTTGAACATAACGGTCAATAAAGTCAGCACGTGAGTTACTTTGAATATCAAGTGCATGAAGAACATTTGTGGTAATATTGACCTTCTCTTCAATAATAAATGCATTATTTGCTGTTAAATAATCAATCAATACATTTGATCCATCTACATTACATAAGCCACACCAGAGAAAGTATCCATTAGGAGTAAGCACACGAGTAACTTCATCGATGAATTCCTTCACTGCTACTATTTCATCAAAAATTTTTGTTGTTTCAATCGAAAGAACAATATCCAGAGACTCATTCTGAAATGGTAAATGAGTTTTTGGATCAGCTATTATAAATGAGAGTCGAGGAATTGTCGAATAAAGTTGTTCACACAGGTTAATAACATCTCGAAAAGGATCTATTCCAACATAAGAGCGAGGAGCATATGTACGAACACACCAGGCAGCACCAGCACCTCTACCACAACCTACTTCGAGTATATTTTTATCTGGAAGTGTTACATTAGCAAGAACCTAGAATAAAAAACAAAATACTCTAATGATGATTGCTACTATATTCGATATTCTTTAATGCATTCATCGTCAAAATTTTCCTACTAAAGAAAGGTAGATTAAGTTGTAATTAGTAATTCTACACATTCTCTAATATATGTTTGAAGAAAAGATTTAAATCTTACGTCGATATTGTCACAATTAATATTGTGATTAATTCATTCTGACCTGTTCGTACTAATGAGTTACAATTAAAAAATTCTTCGATTTCGATCGATTTATTATCTATTACTTCTACATCTACACAGATTCGTCACTTCATTGACTTTTCAATCGACAGCAAAATCAATCTGCTTAAAATACCTGTGAGGTGTTATTACAAACATTCACATAAATTATTACATTCATCTTCTCGTACCTGTTGATAAAGTTTCTCCGAATAATAACCAGTATTGTCATCGATATGTTCCTCCAAATCTGCATAGCCCCAATTCATAAATTGTAGTTCATTGACATTCGTATAGATACTTGAAATTTTTTTATACCACAAAGACAGTCGATCAAAGTTCTCAGATTTCTGTTGACATTTGACAACATCATCACAAGTGGATGCAGATCGAGGTAATATTGATTTTGCTGCATAAGATTCTAAAAGAAGGAAATTCGATACAATAAAATGATGCATATATGTATCATATGACATGGTCAGCAGAAGAATAGTTTAAATTTGAATGATAATACTTTCAGAGAATCGAAGAAAAAGATGTGGAGAAAAGAAAATGTGTGACATTATTTTTCAATTCTAGAAAAAATACAGCAAATATACAATCTTATCAGATCGTATGACATGTATATTTTAGATTTTCAGATTTCAATGGAATACTGTTCAGTGTAATGATCGACATCTGGTTTTCATCGCGTCTAGAGTGTACTACGTATAAGATATTTGAAATGAAATTGAGGATAACGAGAATATTGGAATAGTTTAATAAATTTCATAACAAAGAAAGTATGCGTTATCGATTAGTTTCATGTTACGAAGAAACCCGGCAAAGTTTTTTCATCGATATGCAATACAAATCTCGAACTGATAAGATTTGAATAAATAGTTTAGAGTCAAATCTAATGGCAAAATACATTTAAATTTGATGTATATTAACAACAAGTCATAAAAGACGACAAAAGTATATTGAGTGAGTTGAATATATATTATAGGTAATAGTCAATCGAAAAGTTAATGAGAAAAAAATCTATTCTATATGACATATCATATCGATCAGATGACTTTTCTAGTCACCTGCTGTCAATAGTACAAAATGACTTATTCATTCACTTTTTCAATATTAAAATCATCTTTTTTTCATTCTGAGATGCAGAACAAATTATATGAAAGTTAAATGAGTTTATATCATGACAAAGTATTATGAACAAACTGAAACTTACAGAATATTACCTAGTATTTTAATAGTATTATAATATACTAGTATGCCTAGCTTCATTTATCTAAATGACTTACGTGCAGGAAGTCCTTTCCATTGTGTGTCTGATTGCAATACATCATTCTTCATTACGAGTGTAAAAGGATAAAGCCGATTGTTACCCATCAATTTACAACCTGGCATTACCATTGACCAACTCATAAGAACGCACGAGTTGCCTACAGTAACAGGAGCTTGTTTAAAAATACGTTGTTCGAAAGTATGACACTGAAATGATTGTAGAGAACAATAATATATATAAGAAAAATGACAAGAAACGAATATATTACCACAATATGAGCGCTGATACTAAGTCGAACATGATCTCCAATAGTCACCAAATGGTAATCAGAAATAGAAAGAACATCGGGTATGATCACATTGTCGCCGATGTTCGCACCATGTGCCCGAAATAACCGAATTAGCCATTGTGTATTGCCAAGTAATGGACCGATCAAAATTTGATGATCTTTTTGTAGTCTTCCTATTATTTGTTTAATTATTTCATTATCTGCATATGAATACAATCGATAGAAACTGTAAACAATCATTGTATGAATTATTGGTCCACCAACAAGCCCACATGACCAATAGATGTCTACGAGAAGACATTTACTAATACAATGAGAAAAACAAGTTTTCCAAAGTGGAATAGTTTTCATTTGACCTTCCATCGCTTCTCTAATAGGCATTCGAAATGGCATAGCACGAGCTGGAACACCAATGAAAACATCTCTATTGTTGCTATTCGTTTCTCGACTAATACGCGTTAAATTGCCAACCATAGTATCAGATGCAAGATAACTACCCGGCAAAATTGAACATATATTGCCAAGGTTTGTATGAGATCCGAGTGTTATCCAGTCTACACGATGGTCACCCTCAAGTGTCATCTCAGCAGGAACTAATAAAAGGTGACCAAAACTAGTAACTCCTGATCCGATTTTCAACAGATTTGTTGGATACCACAAGTAGGGATATATAAAGCCAATTCTGACATCATCTTCAACTTGAGCACCTAGCCAACGAAGAATAAAAGGGTAAAGATGATGGTAAACAGTTAGTAATAACCAGGCATGATAAAAACTAGATACAATCAATTGACGAAGCCAAATCTTATGTAAATATGACCATGATACAATTGAATATGTCTCACCAGCAGTACAAGAACCGACTACGAATTTTAAGAGAACGAGAGTGACAAAGCAAGCAACAATTGACCACAAAGTCCAACATAAAGCAATACTAATCGGTAGTGGTATTTGCTCAACTGAAGAAATTTTGTAGACAATAGCTAAGAGTGTACAATGAATACAAATGAGTGAGATGATTGTGACAACTTGATAGATCTTCTGCCATATTGATAATGATCGGTTACTATGTATGATCGAAATGTCTGACGAAGCCAATTTATGTTCGTCACCGTCGATAATTGTTTGAGATGCAATAAAACCAGTGACTGATGACATAGGCTGAACAATAATATTATCTTGCATATCAACTCCATCAAATAGAATTGATCGAGCACTGATTGAACAATTGCAACCAATTTTAATTGAATGTAATGCAAAAGTAGTACTATCATTGAAATATAAAGAGCTTAGTATCGTTTTATCAGCAATCCAAGTTCCATCACCGATATCTAACAACCATGGAGCATCAATAGTTATAGTATAAATATGTGCACTGACACTAATCCGAGCACCGCAAAGACGAAGATAGTAATTGTATAAAGGTGTACCAAGTATGTGTTGCAGCCAAAATGTATTGTTATTCCATAGTCGATCTAAAAACCACCAACGATAATAGTTCCAAGAGAACACATCGCCTCCTTTAAAATTTTCTGGTAATAGTAGACGTGAACATATGACATAGAATAGAAGATGACATATTGGTAAAACAGGAAAAAGAAGTGGACACCACTGATGAATTATCATGATTGGCAACAACCACTGGCAATAAAGGAGTACAATACCAAAAGATTCGACGACAAATGAAGGTGTCAGACGAACTTCTGTTTCATGGATTTCATTGACTGTGCAACCTGTGTCCTGGAGTTCTACGACAACTAATAAAGGTTTTATAGCTTGAGCCAATTGTCGAATAGATGGATTGTTAAATAAAAGACCAATGTCAACTTTGTTGCATACCTGCTGACGGATCAATGTAAGTGCAAGAATAGCACCCAGCGACGTTCCACCAAGTTGACCAAAAGAAGCTTCCACATGAGGGGATTCAATATGGAAGGCTTGACTAAATATATTTTGTAGCTGTTGTTCTAGAGTGTTTCGCAGCATATTACCATCAATATTAGCAGTTGACGATGCGAACTTAGGTGAAGGTAGACGTTTTCGATCTATTTTTCCATTTTGATTCAATGGTAATTTATCTAGTATAATGAATACTGATGGAATCATATGTGGTGGGAGATGAGATTGACAGTGTTCACGCAATTCCTGTTCATTAATAAGAGAAGATTGAACATATGCAACTAAATAATCATCCTTCCATTTCATGACAACACAAGCTGAGATGGATGTAATGTTAAGTAAACATCGTTCGATTTCACCAAGTTCGATTCGTTGTCCATGAAGTTTGATTTGATGATCTTTTCTTCCTTGATAATGAAGAAGACCATTGTTATCCATTGTAACAAGATCACCTGTTCGATAAAATGGTTCACCATCTATATGAACAAGAGCTTTTGCAGTCAAATCATCACGACCAAGATAACTAGCAAAAACACCTACTCCCCCTACAAACAACTCTCCTTCTTGATTGGTAACAGATGATTGTAAATATTCATTCATAATCATACATCGGTAATTAGAAAGGGGTGTACCAATTGAAATGCTCTGCGTATCATTTTTGACGTTCACACGATGAACTGTGCAGTCTATGGTTGTTTCAGCTGGACCATACAAATTCCATACAATACAATCTGTTATATCGATTTTCACAATCAAATCAATTATAGGAATAGAAAAAGGTTCACCTACAACATTAAACATACACTACGTAAGCACGCAAAATTTGTTTGAAAGTCGCTCACCACTGCTGCAAAGTGATCGAAGATGTTTCATAGCATTCACTTTCTCGTTCTGCTCGATAAAAATGAAAAAACTTTGTAGTAAACTCGGTACAGTATGCAGATATGTGATCTGTTTGTTCTGTAAAACTCTGGATAAATAATCAAAATCAATCGTTCCGCCTGAATGAAGCATAATCAATGTCCCTCCAACCAACAATGTACCAAGTATCTCTTGAACATGAATATCAAATGAACATCGTGTCATTTGTACAACTGTATCATCTTTATTAAATGAGTTAATATAAACTAAAGAATGTATACAATCAATAAAGTTCTTATGTCGAACTTGAACCTATGAAAGACCATGAAAATCAATCATAGATTAGAAAAACGAAGTGTTAACAAACCGCTTTGGGTGTTCCAGTTGAACCACTTGTGAAAATAATGTAAGCTATTTCTTCCCCTTTCAGTTTCATATTTGAAGGGCAACTATAATTCATGTCACTATCCATATTATTCACATTTAATATAGAATTAATATCAAGTGAAACAATATCATGATCGAACTTGGTCTTAGTTAAATGATGAAAAAGAACAAGACGACTTTGTGTTTGTTGAGTGAGTGCATGCAAACGATGTTGTGGATCTCGAGGTGATAATGGACAATAAACGCCACCAGCCATCTCAATTCCCATAATACCGATCACCTAATCAAATACAATCTCATATTCACATAAACAGTTACTTCTCCTAATCAACTTACCATTGACAAACTTCGCTCAACACATTGACAAACTATTTCACCTGGAAAGATATAGTACTCATTAACAAGAGCTAAAGATAAGACTTGAACATAATGTAAGAGTTCACAATATGTCAATGATTGATCATCCAGTTCAACAGCTAGTTTTTGTGGATGTCTCATTACTTGATATGCAAACTCATGATGAATACAAGTGAGAGAAGATGGAAATGATATTTGTGTGTTATTTAATGATTGTATTAGATATTGTTCATTTGGCAATCCTAATTGTATTTCGTAGATTTGTTTGTTTATTTGACTGGCGGTAATAGATGTAGATAATTGATGTAAAATGGAATGAAATCTCTGTGAAATCTTCTCCACTGTGTCTCTATTGAACAAGTCAAGTGATGCATTGATTGTACATGATAGTTGATGCATGTTCAAGTCACGATTAATAGAAAGAGAAAAGTCGGATGCACTTAGTATGTCATCTTCATTAATATTGAATAAGATAGATGCTGGAACAAGCTGAGAATCACCAATTATCACTGTATTATTATTCTTGTATGATATAAGTTCCAAAGATGTATCCAAAAATGCATGTTTTGAAATATGTGGATGTTGATCGAGAATACGTTGAAGCGGAAAATATGAATATTTCATACTATTTGTTGTTATCTCTTGAACATACTCGAGTAATTGATGAAAAGACCAGTGAGGATCTAGTTGACACCGTAATGGCAAGACATTCTCAAACAATCCAATGATTGATTTTAGTTCATCTCTATACCGATTATCAATATTCATTGAAATACATAAATCTGTTTTTCCATTAGTTAATTTAAATAGAAAGATGAAATAAATAGCAAATGTAAGATGTTCAAGTGACATGTTATTTGATGAAGCATGTGTATGGAAGTGATGTAAGAGATCTTGACCAAAATCAAAAGAAATAGATGTTCCACGACCAGTTCGATGTTCATTTGCAAGACGATATCGATCAAATGGTAATGATAAAGGTTGATCTAGTTTACAATCATGAAGAGTGTCAAGCCAAAACATGCTTGCATCAGTCATTGACATTTGTTGTTCAATAACAGCATCTATTATGTAATTGAAGAAAATAATGTATTAGAAAAGAGTGAAGTATAAGAACTAATTATATTTACAATCGAGGTAACGTAGATTAGTATTATCATCATATAATAATTGACCTGTTGTATATGCTTGGTTAAGATCATGAAGAAATATATTCATTGATGGAAAGTCAAACAGAGCATGATGAAAGTTGAAAATAAGTAGATCTTTGTGAGACAGGAGATGATCTGAGGAGATTTGTTTGTAATAAACAAGATGACATCGAAAGACTAGACCTTGAGAAAAATTTAAAAGTTGAGCATTATATTTTTCTTTATGTATAATATGATTGAGTTGTTCATGTGTTGTATAAGTGCTTTCAATAAATGTGAATAATGTATTATTATTCTGATTGAAGTCGATGATTTGTTGCATGAGTCGATTGTTGTGTTTATGAAATATGAGTGATGTTCGAAGAGATTCATGTTTTGCAACGATTAGTTGAAGAGCATGACGAAGATGTTGTACCGATAAAGTATGGTGTGAGTGGAGACGATAAAGAAAAGGCATGTTGTAGATTGATACTTGTGATATGTGAGGAACGAAATGAATAGACTCACTATACCATAGCAGAGCTTGTGCAAAGGATGCTGGTGCTATATGAAAAAGAAAGCAATCAAAGATAATTAATGATATCGCTTGCGAAATCTATGTTGTGTGAGTTCTAATCACTATCGAGTTAGTCTACGAATGAAACTGTTAAATAGTATACCTAATGTTGTTGTTTGCGGGAGGCATGTATGCTATTATATCGATTATTCATAAGAAACTTGAAATAAACAGGCAAATGAGATAAGACGCCATGGTGTTTTTGATACGGCGTCAGCTACATTTTCTTTTGAATGTTCTAGTGGTGCTAACACTTGAACTATGGAATTTTTTTAAACGACATTTTAACTTCTTGAAAAAGCTTTTAAGAAATGGAAGGACATTTAAGAATAATATAAAGTTTTGTAAACAAATCTGTTGTATTATTTTATACATAAGACAAAAATCTCCATGGAGAAGAATTAGACAAAAGTTTTATTGTTGACATAAATGCTTATTTTAAGCGGAAAAATGATGTTTGAGTTAAAAATGGTAGTCTTCAAAGTGCAAAAGACACGAATCATGGGACATTCTACACCATTACATAGCTATCTATAGGAAAAATCATCTTGAATAATTAATTTATGTGTTATATTTTCGTGAAAAATCTTAAGTGACTGAGAGTATGTATATGAATAAAGAATTCACATTCGCATCCATTCATTATCATACACTCACTCTATGGTAGAGTGCTGATTCTCGGATGATCCGAGTGATATAGGAACTTATCTGCAGTGATATCAATATATAATGTATGGTCTGTCAGTATAAATGTTCATTAGGAACAACGTCATATCTAGATAAACATACCTTCGTTTATAATATGTGATTGTCGACAAAAGATAACATCTTCCATTTCTTGAGTTTCTTCTGGTAATATGAGATTAATTTTCGATACAAATGTAAAACTTGTATCAATTTGATTAATAGTTTGATTCGATGAAAACAGTTGTTGAAAACAATATTCTAATCTTCGACCTATATTTGTAACCGTAATCTCATCAAACAAATCACGTGAACAAGTTAAACGAAATGATAATCGATTATTTTCCAATATTGGATTATAGATAAATGTCAGCATAAAATCAAACTTAGCCACTTCAAACGATTGCTCGAACGACACTTGCTTGAAACTTGCATCATTCAAAGATAATTCATCGCTATGTGACGATAAAGTGATAAAGTCATACATTGTTTCGAGAAATGAAATATTTGATTGATTAATATGTAAATTAGCAAGAATACGTTGAAGTGGATAATGTGAATGTTCAAGTATTGATAAACATTTTTCTTGCACATATTTAACAAGATCATCAAATGACCAATGAGGATCAAGTTGAATACGATGTGGTAGTGTCGAAACAAACATTCCCATTATATTCTGCAATTCAGTTTTGTATCGATTAGCATTAAGACAAGAAATACACAAATCATTTTCACCATGAGTTAGCTTGAAAAGAAAAGCATATAGGATACTCAGACCTAACTGAAATAGTGTTGCATGATGGATAGAAGCATAATCAAGAAATGATTGTGAAATCTCGTTGTCAAACGAGATTTGAGTGATAGAAGCAGAACTCGATCGGTGATCGTTAGACAAATGATGCCGATCAACTGGTAATAATAGTCGAGAGCCGAAATTGTACCCTTCTAATTGTAAATACCAAAATTCACGAGATGTTGTCATATCAGTTAGACGTTCATGCATACTATAATCAATATATTGCAATGATTCATCATCATCTTCTATTGATGTTGCATTAGTATTATAAGCTAAACATAGATCATTGAAAAAGATTGAACGACTTGCTCGATCAAATGCTGCATGATGAAAAGCAATGAGAAGAACATCAGAATTAGTTATGAACTCATTGCTACCATTTTCATTTCCATTTTCATTTAAAGGTATTTGATGTTTCAGAATTTCAGCATGAAAAACATGACCCGTTGATAAATCAAAGAGATTTGGATTAATAGTTGTTTGATAAATAATGTCTTGAAGTTCATTGTCATTTTCAAATGTTTGATTCATAGTTATTGTGAATTTTTTATGTATATTTGTGATGCATTGTTTCAAACTACTATTATCATTGTTAAACATAAGAGATGTACGTAATACTTTATGTTTATTCAAAACAAATCGAAATGCTTGTAATAAACGATTGAATGACAGTGATCCTTCAACAATTTGTGAAGTCGTCAGTTCATTGTAGATAGCAATATCACCCGAAAAACGTACTTGTTCATCAAGAAAGATACGTTCTTGAGCAAAAGAGGCAATACCTATCAATTAAACAATAGAAACTATTTAAATGATTTCCTAGTAAACACTTTTACCTTCATTTATATGTAAGGTATACCATTGTGTTGGCTTGGTATTATTCATTATAACTGTTTGAAGTAATTGTGAATGTTGAAAAATAGTTGGTTGTTGGAGAAATGGAGCAATCGAAAGTGTATGAGTATCAAAGTTAAATACTGATTGATAATGATGATAAAGTTCAATAAATAATAGTGAATGACCACCAACACTAAAAAAACTGGTAGTTCTAGAAATGTGATTTTGATTACAATGAAGAACTTGACACCAAATAGTGTGTATACGTTGTTCGAGCTGATTAAGAGGAGTATCAGATTTATCGGACGATAACAAAGTCGATAAAGAAAATTGAGGTGAAGGAAGTTGTTTTCTGTCTACTTTTCCATTAGCATTCAAAGGTAATGTATTGAGTATGATAAAGAAAGATGGTATCATGTGTGGTGGAAGATGAGATTGACAATGTTTACGTAGTTCTTCTTCATTGATATGAGATGATTGAACATAAGCGACTAGATGATCTTCATTATATTTCATGACAACACAAGTAGAGATGGATGTAATGTTAAGTAAACATCGTTCGATTTCACCAAGTTCAATTCTTTGTCCATGTAATTTGATCTGATGATCTTTTCTTCCTTGATAATGAAGAAGACCTTTGT
Source organism: Adineta steineri (assembly GCA_905250115.1). NCBI lineage: Eukaryota > Metazoa > Rotifera > Eurotatoria > Adinetida > Adinetidae > Adineta > Adineta steineri. Next base: position 68,488 of record CAJNOI010000321.1, on the reverse strand, counting down.
TATCTATTTTAACAAGATCACCTGTTCGATAAAATAATTCATCATCTATTTCAACAAGAGCTTTTGCAGTTAGATCATCACGACCAAGATAACCAGCAAAGACACCTCCTCCTCCCACAAGCAGCTCGCCTTCTCGACATGTAACAGATGGTTGTAAATATTGATTTATGACCATACATCGGTAATTAGAAAGTGGTGTGCCAATAGGAATGCTCTGTGTATTATTTCTGATACTTACACGGCGAACTGTACAATCTATGGTTGCTTCTGCTGGACCGTACAGATTCCATACAATACAGTTTACTTTACCGATGTTCATTATTAAGCCAACCAAATGAACGGAAAAAGCCTCACCTAAAAAATAGAAAATACATGCGAGAAATGGACGAAATTGCTTTGAAAATCACTCACCGCCACTGCAAAGTGAGCGCAGATATTTCACAGCATTTATGTTCTTGCTCTGTTGAATAAAAGTGAAGAATATGTGTAGTAAACTTGGCACAGCTTTTAGATATGTGATTTGTTTGTTCCCTAAGACTTCGGATAAATAATTGAGATCAATAGTTCCACCTGGATGAAGCATAATCAATGTGCCTCCAACTAACAATGTGCCAAGGATTTCTTGAACATGAATATCAAATGAGCATCGTGCTATTTGTACTACTATGTCATATTTATTAAATAAGTTAATGTAAATGAAAGAATGCATACAACCAATAAAGTTCTTATGTCGAACTTGAACCTATGAAAGAGCATGAGAATCGATCAAAAATCAACAAATTAAGTGAAAACGAACCACTTTAGGTGTTCCAGTTGATCCACTAGTGAAAATAATGTAGGCTATTTCTTTGCCTTTCACTTTCACATTTGAAAGGCAATTATAATTTATGTCACTATCCATATTATTAACATTTAGTATTAAACTAATATCAAGTACAATACAATCATCATGAAACTTGGTCTTCGTTAAAAGATGAACTAAAACCAGACGACTGCGTGTTTGTTTTATAAGAGCATGTAAACGATGTTGTGGATCTCGAGGTGACAAGGGACAATAAACACCACCAGCCATTTCAATTGCCATTATACCAACCACCTAGTTCAAATGAATGTTTTATTATTTTAAACAATTATTTCTTCAATGAACTTACCATTGACATACTTCGCTCAACACATTGACAAACGACCTCACCTGGAGTGATATGATACTCATTAAGAAGAGTTAAAGATAACACTTGAACATAATACAAAAGTTCACAATACGTCAATGATTGTTCATCTAGTTCAACTGCTAACTTCTGTGGATGTTTCATTACTTGATATACAAACTCATGATGAATACAAGTAAGAGGAGATGAAAATGATATTTGTGTATTATTCATTGATTGCATTAGATATTGTTCATTTGATAATGCTAATGATAATTCACAGATTGGCTTGTTTGTTGTACAGTCGAAAGATGTGAATTGTTGATGTAACATTGTCTGTAATCTTTGTGCAATTATACAAACTGTTTCAGCATTAAATAAATCAAGTGATGCATTGATGGTGCATGACAACTCATTTCGAATCAGATCATGTTCAAAACTAAGAATAAAATCAAATTTGCTCATTATTTCATCTTCACTAATCTGAATCGAATAAGGCAGTAAAGAAAGTCGACAACCACCAATCATTATTTCATTCTCTTCATCTTTTGTCATAGATGATAGAAATTCGAATGATGTGTCAAGAAATACAGGATTTGATATATTGGGATGTTGATTGAGAATACGTTGAAGAGGAAAATATGAGTATTTAATATAGTTTATCATAATATCTCGTACGTGTTTAGTAAGTTCATGAAATGATAAATGAGGATCGAGTTGACATCGTAATGGTATTGCATTCACAAACATTCCAATGATAGAGTTAAGTTCATCTCTATATCGACCATGGGTATTTATTCCAATGCACAAATCTTTTTCTCCATTCGTTAATCTGAATAAAAACACATAATAAGTAGCAAGTGCAAGTTGTTCCAGTGATATGCTATTTGCTGATGTATGGATAAGAAAGTCATGTGAGAGATCTTGACCAAAATCAAAAGAAACAGATGTTCCACGACCAGTTCGATGTTCATTTGAGAGACGATATCGATCAAATGGTAATGACAAAGGTTGATCAAGTTTACAATCATGAAGAACATCAAGCCAAAACATACTTGCACCAGTCATTGACATTTGTTGTTCAATAACAGCATCTATTATATAATTAAAGAAAATACTGTATTAGGAAAGACAAATATATAAGAACTATTTATATTTACAATCAAGATAACGAAGATTAGTGTTGTCATCATATAATAGTTGACCTGTTGTATATGCTTGATTAAGATCATGATGAAACACTTCCATCGATGGAAAGTCAAACAAAGCATGATGAAAATTGAAGATGAGTACATCTTTATGAGAAAGAAGATGATTTGAAGAGATTTGTTGATAGTAAATGATGTGACATCGAAAGCCAAGACCTTGACCAAGATCAAAAAGACGAGCATTACGTTTCTCGTCGTGTAAAATTCCATTTAATTGTTCATCTGTTTCATAGGTAGTTTCAATGATTGAAAACATCTTATTATTATGTTCATCTTCATGAGTAATAACTCGTTGCATAAGTAGATTCTTGTGGATGTCAAAATGAAGTGATGTGTGAAGTGAGAGATGTTTGTTAACAGTGAGATGAAGAGCATGACGAAGTTGTGTAATTGATAATGTAGAACCTTGTTGCAGACGATAAACAAAAGGCATATTATAGATTGCTACTTGTGGTTTCTCTGGATCGAATCGAATTCGTTCATCAAGCCAAATGCGAGCTTGTGCAAATGATGCTGGCGCTAGAATAATGAGAGCTTCGTGAATTATAATGCAAAAGCTGGATGTTCAAACGATGTTTCATATCAGTATTGTAATGAATTTTCATCGAATTGCCTCTCTAACTGAACAGAATCTGTATTAAGGGTGTTGGCTGAGTATTATCTGTTAGCAGTAGGGTACGGCGGTTCCAAAAAAATGGAACCGAAAACCGAACCGGAACCGATCTTTTTCTCATTTCCAGGGGTCGGAACCGGACCCGAGCCGTATTCTGGCTTGGTTTCAGGTAATTTTTAGAACCGAAACCGAACCGGAACCGCTCTTTTCTCATTTCTACTGATCGGAACCGGACCGGAACCGCGGTTCCGGCTCCGGGTAATTTTTGGAACCGACGTACTCTAGTTAGCAGTAATCAAAACTATTTCAATATCTTAAAATGAAAAGCCTAACATAGTATAATATTCGATCCTACTTCAAAAGTCGAGGAATATTATTAGACTCGACAGAATCCGATAGAACAATTTTGACCTGGGATTTTCTATGCTCACTAATAGTCTTATGTAATAGTTTTGTGTTAATGTTTATATAAAAAGCACGATAGTTTGGGACTCTTATCAAACTAGTATTAACATAATGCAAGCACTGACGGCTGTGTCAAAAAAAAAGTACGATTGTCCACTGTCAGGAATTCATCTCTTAGAAATAAAACCGTATTGTTTTTTATGAAAGTCGTCAGCATTTTCATTGTGTTAATACTAATTCAATGTGAATGCTGAACTATTGTTTTTTTCTACTATTAGGATAAAAAGAACCATGGAATTTTGTAAAATTCTAACAGATAGTGTCAGTATTTTCCTAGTACAAAAAACTTAACTGACAGTCTCATTTAATACTATTGTTAGTTCCATATAAATCTTTCCTATTGATTGAGTAGATCAAAGTTGTTTCTCTAGCTCATTCAGATGCACTCAAATATTTGATAAATTTGTTATGATGATATGACATCTTTATCTGTTTATCGATTTTATCTTCTCTTTTTCTTCCTTTTATACTTCTTTTCATCATACATATATGAGTCTGTTTATGTTATCAAGGTTTTTAATTTAAATGAATATATAGAAGCTGAAATAGTCTGTAATAGAAATCATGTTTGTCTTGGAAGTCCAAATTCTAGTGAGAAGAAAACGTAACACGAGAGAATTTTTCCGCATCCTCTTAATGCTGAAAAAGAGGAATGGTGTTTGAAAAACCAGAGAAACTCGAGACCACGGACGAATGAAAAAAGCTCTGCGAACACTATCATTTTCTTTCATATTTTTATTATTCGTATACTAAAAATTTATCGTTGTGATCATGCATATAAGATACAACTTGTTGTCAACTGACACAATAATCAAGCTAAGCAAGACAACGAAAGGAAATTTAACATGCTATCTTGTTTATGGCATAAAATACTCTGATATAGTATTTTACACAACAAACAAGCGTCATAACATATAATTAGGTTAAACAATGAAACAGAAAATGCGAGTGTCTTTTTTTCACCAAAATTTCAAAAACAGACACGCTTCTGCAACAAAAGTCGGACAAAAACACTTTTCAGTAGAACTATCTCGGACAAAATCGATAGTTTGTATTGTTTATTTAGTTCTTCTCGAAAAATCGTATAAGACATTTACTGTCGCAAAAGTCCAGATTTTCTCTAGAATTTAAAACTTCTTCTCAGCAGAACCTCTAACGTAAAAAAATACTTTTAAAGTTGTACAAAATTTTAATAAAAATAATGATGCAAAACTGTCACAGGTATGTCAAGAAATGCTTCTCAAGGGGGAAAAAGCGAGACTTCATCTACTTCAAATGTTTTTGAAGTACGAGCGAAGTAGATTGAAGTAGAAGTGAAGTAGATTGAAGTAGATGTGAAGTAGATTGAAGTATGAGTGAAGTACGACTGAAGTAGAAGTGAAGTATAATGAAGTACCCGTGAAGTATGACTGAAGTAAATTGAAGTACGACTGAAGTACCGTGAAGTATCGTACTTCACTGTACTTCAGTCATACTTCACTGGTACTTCATTGTACTTCACATCTACTTCACATCTACTTCGTTTCTACTTCACTTCTACTTCAGTCGGGATTTCATTTGTACTTCAAGTACTAGTGAGGTACTTGTGAAGTATAGTGAAGTACAACTGAAGTACATTGAAGTACCAGTGAAGTATGAGTGAAGTAGAGTGAAGTAGAGTGAAGTATCGGTGAAGTAGGGTGAAGTATGAGTGAAGTATCGGTGAAGTAGGGTGAAGTATCGGTGAAGTAGGGTGAAGTATGAGTGAAGTAGAGTGAAGTATGAGTGAAGTATGAGTGAAGTATGAGTGAAGTACCGGTGAAGTACCGATGAAGTACTAGTGAAGTACACACTCCTGAAGTCTCGCTTTTTCCCCCTTGAATGCTTCTACATTTATTGAAGTTGCAAGGTTTACCTGAATGACCGCGGAGTGATTATTTTGATTAGGACAAAATATTTACAAAAACGATCGATTATCTTCTTTTTAAGGTAGAATTTTCACCACATTGATATAATCTGGTCTGAAACTTTGTAAACATAGTGATTATAACTTTCCATTATTTCACGCAATATTTAGAAAATATTTCTCTTCATTTAATATAGGTACCACAATTGCACTAGATATATGAGATTTATTATTAGAATCTGTCGGAACTGTGATAAAGATTAGTGAGCTTGAAAGAAGACTTGTAGATAGTGATTTTGATGATTATTTTCTTATGATATTTTCTCTTGGCTATATCTTTAAGATAGATTTAAAATCGACTGTTTCATAAAACTATGAACTATTAAGAAACAGTGTCTTGTGACACTTAGAACATGTTACTCTTTTAACTATGTATTATTTTTAAAAAACTAATTCAATAATTACTATCTTCAAGTTTTCTTTCATAAATGACAAGCTCAGTTTGCTTTTTAAATTCACCGAGCCTTGTTACTGATGCGAAATGCTCTGACAATAAATGTCACATGTGTAGCGAAATTGTTATACTTATGTTTGATGGAGATAAATAGCACTAATACTTTAGTTAATGTGAGGAGAAGATACCACTTCTATGTTCAGAAATTTGCCGTTCGATATCAACTAATATGACAAAAATCATATTTTGAAAAGAAAGTAATCAATGGTTCTTGTTGTTGAAGTAAAGGAAGAAAGCTCAATACAAGTCATTCATGGATTCAATTGTGAGATTATGCTCTATTGGATTCATGACAAAAGAAGTAGATGGTGTATATATTCACCAGCATTTGGAACTGGATTACCTACTTAAATTCGAGTACCATATTTTTCTAATAAAAAAGAGTAGAACTTCGAAAACAATGAAATCTATGTTTTCTATATTCCAAATTGATTCAATAGCCTGTAAAATCATATCTGGGAATTAGCATGGATTGCTTTTACTCAGCTCTATATTTATGTTTTCTTTCAGTCTACTAAAACAAATAGTATCTTTTCATCGACACTTCCAATACCAATTGTCTACGTAGATGAACAAATGCTAAAAGAGTGTTTTGATGCGTTAGAGGTAGAAATAGAAAAAGACAACGCTTTATAATACGTTCATTGTACCAATGAAACAAAAGGTTTCAAAGCGTTTTAACGTATAAGATAGCGGAACTGTATGATTAAACTTATTTTAATAACGAGATCAGACAAGCAATAATTACAACTACAATCTCCTGTTTGATGTATTATCTAAGAATAGAAAAATGAATCTTGAAATCAAGAGACTTAAAGTATGCGAATAAGAAATAGATGTGAATGCATATTTCGCCTTAGCTATCCAGAATGGACAAGGTATATCGCAATATCTTCGATTAAGAGAATGGAAAAGCAGTAATATAGTCGATAGATTTAAAAGAAAAGTATATGGAGGATATGAGAGAAAAGAATTTCGTCGCCTATTGGCAGCAATTGAAGTAGTCTTACTTTAATAAGTAAACCAAAATTGATTTCTAAGATTTGAAGGTCTAGAAAGAAATTTTCTGTTGAAATGGTTGTCAACAATGCAAATATCTGTATCCTTTATTCCATCATATTTACCGAAGATATATTAGCTGAGTGTAGATAGAAGTTATCGCTTATACATGCATGTATTTCAATTGGTTATTGCCATCACTGTTCTGTATCTCTTTGTCTCATCCTCTTAATTTATAGTATTATTTAATGACGATATCGTTCATGTCTTTAACTAATCACTGAATAGACTCGCAAAATAATGGATAAATTGCGCGATATTTTCGTCACATCCTCGAATACGTATAGTTATTTTAAAAACAGATGAGCACTTCGTCTATTGAATTCAACCTGTTATTTATACGTGTGCTCTAGATTTTTTAGCAACATTTTTATAAGAACTTGTTTGAAAACATCAGCATATGTTTGAAATTAATAAGAAGAAAATTCGCTGTTCTTTTTATCGTATCGAACTTAATTCTATTGATTGTTTATTGAAAAAATCTTTGAGTGACTCAGATTTCAGTGATATCGTCTTTTTTATCTTCTGGATAATTGCTTAGTTTAAGGGAGCCTAAAATCACTGAGAGAATAATCGTAAACAGGATTTATACGTTTTTTTTTATATAAAATGTCAAAGAAATCGAAACTTAATACTTTAGTAAAACAATAAATTTTTATTGCATCAGTACTATCTAATATGATTCGATGTCTTCCGAGAATATCCCCGGACATTCGATTATGCTCTAAGGTAGGAAATGTATAGCAGATATAGGAGATATAAGAGATATAGAGGTATAGGATATATAGGAGATATAGAGGTATAGGAGATATATTTATTTAAATGTAAACGAGCAAGGGTTAAAAAATAAATAAAAATATGTAAACGAGCAAGGATTAAAAAAATAATAGTGCTATATCTCATATACCTCCAATACCTCCTATACCTCCTATATCTCCTATATCTCTTATATCTACTATATCTCCTATATCTCTTATATCTCCTATACCTCCTATATCTGCTATATCTGCTATACATTTCCTACCTTAGAGCATAATCGAATGTCCGGGGATATTATAAAAAGACATCATATGGATTTTTTAAAGTGATATAACATTAATCATAAAAATTTAAAACAGTGAGAGAAGGAAACAATTAACATATCTATTTCTTGCCATTTTAGTTTACTCAAATAGTCTCTCATCTTTTTGCTGATGATTTGACACTGATCATTAAAGGATCTTTCGAACTTAAATTATCCGAAAGCACAGTATTTTTGGAAGGTCAAGCAAAATCAGTTTTAAAAAACTTAGGAAAGTTTGGCGACGATTATATTTTACCGGTGAATACAGTAAGAACACCATCTAAGATCATCCACAGCGCGGTAGTAGTTTCTAAGCCAAAAATAGAATATAAAGGAACTTTAATCGAATATGTGAAATCTTTCAAATTTTCAGAAGCAGAGATTGGTACTAAACTTGGCTGGAAAAATTTCATTGATATTCAATTAAAAAAGATTAGAAATTTTTTCCCACTATACCAACGAAGGAAATAAAAATGTGTAGGAAACTATTTTCTGCATACGCTCTACCGCACTTTTTCCGGCTAATTGGTTCTTTTATACAGAAAAACAACAAGCAATAATAGAACATACTTATTGCTCATATATAAGATCAATACACAATCTATCATAATGGGAGGGTCATACCACTCTTGCATTAGCAAGAGAAATTGCATTGAATGATTACATCTTAACGTGTTGGTTAAAATTTATGAACCATATAGATGGATCCACTGAAGCAGTAGATTTTCAATAAACTACTAATTCATATTTTATTGCTACTTCCGACACGAAAATTTTCTATAAAAGTCATGGTTTAGAAAAATGCAAAGTTTCCCAATAGATTAGCCGACAGGGCACGAAATACAAAGCTGGATTACCTAACCTTGCTGCATATTCAAAAACAACAGTTTGAAATTTTCATAAAACCCTCCAGTGTTCTAGAATGGGCTATCTTTAAATACTTTAATCTAAATATGCACCAGTTCCACTAGCTTGGGTACTAAACCATCTGATCGTTCATTCCATTTATGGATCAGTATTGTTTTCTTTTAGAATACGTTGTAATTAATCGATTTTCAGTTTCTTTAAAAATTTTCAACCCTGAGGCACCCCTCAAAAATCGAAAAACAATCAGTTTACGTAAAACAATAGTTTTATTGCTTAATTATCTTTAATTTGACTTACAAATAATATTTTAGAAGTTTGGAACTTAATATGCACTATCAAAGTTATTTTTTCACTAAATTGATTTGTTCCACGCCTCTGAGAAGAATCAGCTTCGAAAATTTGTTAAGAGCGTGAAAATCGATTAATTACAACGTATTTTAAAAGAGAACAATACTGATCCATAAATAAATGAAAGATCAGATGGTTTTGTACCCAGTCGGACTGGGTTTCCAGTTATGACTGGGTACCAGCCAAACTGGGTCTCGACCTGACGACAAACAGCGGACTTCAAGACTTCGAAAGACTTCGATAGACTTCAAAAGATTTCAAGAGACTTCTCAAGACTTCCAAAACTTTGATAGACTTCTAAGATTTCAAAAGACTTCCAAGACTTCATGATATTTCATGCGTGAAGTCTCTGTTGTTTCTCCCTCAGTGTCCAGTTATGACTGGGTACCAGTCAGACTAGATATATAGTGGTGACTGGGTATCCAGTCCGGACTGGAACTCGTGCATACCTAATCTGACCTTCCTTCTTAATTCTATAGTGATTTTCTGATTAGATTCATGTTGTGACCGTACATTGAGTGAGATCTCATCTGAATTTTGCGAAAAAAGCAATCTCGTTCGAAAACTGTAAAACACATATAAGCCGACTCAGTTTTTTGTACTGATTTGAACTATGTTATTGGTCTTGACTTAAATTGTACTTTTTCTGATTAAAATCTATCAAATATTTATGAAAAATGAAAGAAACGGCGGTGAAATGAAGTTCGAGCTCTAACAATTAACGAAGTTCACTTCAGAACAGATTGAAAAGCCTGACATTTGCTAGCCGTTCTTTCAACTTTTTGGAATCAATGAAAAATCCATCTTGCTTTTTCCCTTTCTCATGATATTGACAAAAAATTGAAAAGAAGTGAGATAACACAACTTTATCATATTTATGCTCCTTTCAAACGATATATACTTCATTACTCAACAGCACTTCACTCATTCGACCTAGCATTTTTCTCCGAGATAGACTATGAGATGAATAATTGAGTGGAATAGTTTTTCGTTCGATATATTGTAAGTATGGACCAGTTTACACGACTTACGAGGGAACGTTCTCAGGTGTTGGTCTCGGATTTCAATTATTTTCC
>CAJNOI010000321.1:23171-58142 GCA_905250115.1 Adineta steineri | reverse complement strand
TATCTTCCATTTCTTGAGTTTCTTCTGGTAGAATAAGATTAAATTTCGATATAGATGTAAAACATGTATCAATTTGATTGCTAATTTCATTTGATGAGAAAAGTTGTTGAAAACAATATTCTAATCTTCGACCTATATTTCTAACTGTACTTTCATCAAACAGATCACGTGAACAAGTTAAATGAAATGATAATCTATTATTTTCCAATATTGGATTATAGATAAATATTAACGAAAAATCAAACTTAGCCACTTCAGACAATTGTTCAAATGGCATTTGTTTGAAACTTGCATCATTCAAAGATAATTCATCGCTATGTGACGATGTTGTTATAAAGTCAAACATAGTTTCAAGAAATGAAATATTTGATTGATTAATTTGTAAATTAGCAAGAATATGTTGAAGTGGATAATGAGAATGTTCAAGAATTGATAAACATTTTTCTCTTACATATTTAACAAGTTCATCAAATGAACAATGAAGATCAAGTTGAGCACGATATGGTAGTATTGAAACAAACATTCCCATTATATTCTGTAGTTCTGTTCTGTATCGATTAGCATTAAGACACGAAATACATAAATCATTTTCATCGTGTGCTAACTTGAAAAGAAAAGCATATAATATACTCAAACCCAATTGAAATAGTGTCACATGATGTATAGAAGCATAATCAAGAAATAATTGTGAAATCTCGTTGTCAAAAGAGATTTGAGTAGCAGAAGCAGAACTCGATCGATGATCATTAGACAAACGATGTCGATCTACTGGTAATGACAATCGAGATTCCAAATTGTATTCTTCTAATTGCAAATACCAAAACTCACGAGATGTTGTCATATCAATTAGACGTTCATATATACTATAATCTATATATTGCAATGATTCATCATTATCTTCTATCGATGTTGCATTAGTATCATACGCTGAACATAAATCATTAAAAAAGATTGAACGACTTGTTCGATCAAATGCTGCATGATGAAAAGCAATGAGAAGAACATCAGAATTAGTTATGAACTCATTGCTATTATTTCTATTTTCATTTAATGATATCTGATGTCTCAGAATTTCAGCATGAAAAACATGACCAGTTGATAAATCGAAGAGAGTAGGATTAATAGTTGTTTGATAAATAATATCTCGAAGTTCATTGTCATTTTGAAATGTTTGATTGATAGTTATTGTGAATGCTTTATGTATATCGGTAATACATTGTCTCAAAATACCATCATTATTGTTAAATATAAGAGATGTCTGTAATATTTTATGTTTATTCAAAACAAATCGAAATGCTTGTAATAAACGATTTAACGATAATGATCCTTGAACAATTTGTAAAGTAATCAGTTCATTATAGACAGCAATATCACCCGAAAAACGGACTTGTTCATCGAGAAAAATACGTTCTTGAGCAAAAGAGGCAACACCTGTCAATTAAATAACCGAATTTATTTTAATAGTTTTCAAGAAAATATTTTTACCTTCATTTATATGTAAGGTATACCATTGTGTTGTCCTGATACTATTCGTTATGACTATTTGAAGTAGTTGTGAATGTTGAAATATAGTCGGTTGTTGAAGAAATGGAGCAATCGAAAGTGCATGAGCATCAAAGTTAAATGTTGATTGATAATGATGATAAAGTTGGATAAATAAAAGTGAATGACCACCGACACTAAAAAAACTGGTAGTTGTAGAAATGTGACTTTCATCACAATGGAGAACTTGACACCAAATGGTATGTATACGTTCTTCGAACTGATTCAGAGGTGTATCAGATTTATCCGACGATAGCAAAGTCGGTAAAGAAAAGTCGGGTGAAGGAAGTTGATTTCTGTCTATTTTTCCATTTGCATTCAATGGTAATTTCTCAAGTATAATGAATATTGATGGTATCATATGTGGTGGTAAATATGACTGACAATGTTCTCGTAGTTGCACTTCATCAACATTAGAAGTTTGAACATAGGCAATTAGATGATCATCTTTCCATTTCATGACGACACAAGCAGTTACGGATGTGATGTTAAGTAAACATCGTTCGATTTCACCAAGTTCAATTCGTTGTCCATGTAGTTTGATCTGATGATCTTTTCTTCCTTGATAATGAAGAAGACCATTGCTATCCATTTTAACAAGATCACCTGCTCGATAAAATAGTTGACCATCTATTTCAATAAGAGCTTTTGCAGTTAAATCATCACGTCCAAGATAACCGGCAAAGATGCCAACACCTCCTATGAACAATTCGCCTTCTTGATCAATAACAGATTGTTGTGAATATTCATTCATAATCATGCATCGATAATTACAAAGTGGTGTACCAATTGAAACGATTCGGGTATTAGGTATAAGATCTACTCTATGGAACGTAGAAATTATAGTTGTTTCAGCCGGACCATACAAATTCCATACAATACAGTTTGTTATGCCAGTTTTCACGACCAATTCAATCAGAGGAACAGCAAACGTTTCACCTACAATAACGGAAACATAGTGTGACGAAAGGATGAGAACCGTTTCTGATTACTCACCGATGCTACAAAGTGATCGAAGATGTTTTACGGCATTTACGTTTTTGTTTTCTTCGATAAAAACGAAAAAAGTATGTAGAAAACTTGGAACAGTGTGTAGATACGTGATCTGTTTGTTCTGTAACACTTTGGATAGATAATCGAAATCAATCGTTCCACCTGGATGAAGCATAATCAATGTGCCTCCTACTAACAATGTACCAAGTATTTCTTGAACATGAATATCAAATGAACAACGTGTCATTTGTACAACTGTATCATCTTTAGTAAATGAGTTTATATAAACCAAAGAATTGATACAATCAATAAAATTCTTATGTCGAACTTGAACCTATGAAAGAACATAAAAATCAACCAAAAATTCGAAAATTCAGTGTGAACGAACCGCTTTGGGTGTTCCAGTTGAACCACTAGTGAAAATAATATAAGCTAGGTCTTCGCCTATTAGTATCATCTTTGAAAGACAATCATCATCAATGTCACTATCCATATCGTTGCTATTTAATATTGAATCAATATCAAGTGAAATAATATTATCATCGAATTTGGTCTTAGATAAATGATGAACAAGAACAAGATGACTTTGTGTTTGTTGTGTGAGTGCATGCAAACGATGTTGTGGATCTCGAGATGATAATGGACAATAAACACCGCCAGCCATTTCAATTGCCATTATACCAATCACCTAGTTCAAACGTATTTTTATTATCTCAAACAATTATTTCTACTGATCAACTTACCATTGATAAACTTCGCTCAACACATTGACACACCACCTTACCTGGAAACACATGATATTCATTAAGAAGAGTTAAAGATAAAACTTGAACATAATGCAATAGTTCACAATATGTCAATGATTGTTCATCAAGCTCAACAGCTAGTTTTTGTGGATGTTTCATTACTTGATACACAAATTCATGATGGATACAAGTGGAAGCAGATGGAAATGATATTTGTGTGTTATTTAATGATTGCATTAGATATTGTTCATTTGATAGTATTAATGATAATTCATAGATAGGTTTATTTGCTGTAGAACCAAAAGATGTGAATTGTTGATGTAACATTGTCTGTAATCTTTGTGAAATTATGCTAACTGTTTCAACATTAAATAAATCGAGTGAAGCATTAATGGTGCATGAGAGTTCATTTAGATTCAGATCATGTTGAAAACTAAGAATGAAATCAAATTTACTCATTATTTCATTTTCACTAATCTTAATTGAAAAAGGTATTAAAGAAAGTCGACTGTCACCAATCATTATTTCGTCTTCCTCATCTGTTGTCATAGATGATATAAATTCAAATGATGTGTCAAGAAATACAGGATTTGATATATTTGGATGTTGATTGAGAATACGTTGAAGAGGAAAATAAGAATACTTCATACAGTTTATCATATTATCGTGAACGTTCCTAGTAATATCATGAAATGGTGCATGAGGATCGAGTTGACATCGCAAAGGTATAGCGTTCACGAACATTCCAATGATAGAGTGAAGTTCGTTTCTATATCGACCGTGTGTATTTATTCCAATGCATAAATCTTTTTCTCCATTCGTTAATTTGAATAAAGACATATAATAAGTAGCAAGTGCAAGTTGTTCCAGTGATATATTAGTTGATGATGCGTGAGTAAGAAAGGCATATGAGAGATCTTGTCCAAAACCAAATGAAATAGACGTTCCACGACCAGTTCGATGTTCATTTAAGAGACGATGTCGATCAAATGGTAACGGTAATGATTGATCGAGTTTACAATCATGAAGAACATCAAGCCAAAACATACTTGCGCCAGTCATTGACATTTGTTGTTCAATAACAGCATCTATTATGTAATTAAAGAAAAGAATGTATTAGGAAAACGACAAAAAATATAAGAACTAATTATATTTACAATCAAGATAACGAAGATTAGTGTTGTCATCATATAATAATTGATCTGTTGTATATGCTTGATTGAGATCATGAAGAAAGATATTCATTGATGGAAAATCAAATAGAGCATGATGAAAGTTGAAAATAAGTAGATCTTTGTCAGAAAGAAGTTGGTTTGAAGAGATTTGTTTGTAGTAAACAAGATGACATCGAAAGACAAGACCTTGAGCAAGATCAAAAACAGGAGGATTGCGTCTCTCGTCATGTAAAATGTCATTGAGTTGTTGATCTGTTTCATAAGTAGTTTGGATGATTGAAAACATATTATCATTATTATTTTCATGTTCATGAGTAATAACTCGTTGCATAAGTAGATTCTTTTGAGTGTCAAAATAAAGTGATGTATGAAGTGAGGGATGTTTATTAACAGCAAGATAAAGAGCATGACGAAGTTGTTTAATCGATAAAGTATGACCTGGTTGCAGACGATAAACAAAAGGCATATTGTAGATTGCTACTTGAGGCTTGTCTGGATCGAATCGAATTCGTTCATCAAGCCAAATACGAGCTTGTGCAAATGATGCTGGTGCTAGAATGATGAGAGCGTCGTCATTTATATAATGTAAAAGAAGGATGGCCAAATGATGTTTGATAACATTATCCTTGTCAATTCTCATCTAATCGATTGTTTTACTGAACAGAATCTGTAGTAAGGATACTGTCTTAGTATTAATACTAAGAATGCGTTAATATTTTGTATTAACAGTAAAAAAAAGTATTTTAATATCTCCCACGACGAACGGTCTAACACCGAATCCGATCGAATTTTACTACAAAATCAATGGATATTACTAGTCTCAACAGAATCCAATGTAAATGCTGAACTATTGTTTCTTTTATCAGCTTCTAATGTAAGTATCATAGGGGTTTGTAAAATTCTAACAAAAAAAATATTAGTATTTTTCTAGTACGAGTACTTAAGCGACAGTCTTAGTGAATACACTTGTTAGTGCTATCTGAATCTACACTACTCATGTAGTCGATATAACTTATTTATCTGATCCATAGAAATTCACTCAAATAATTGATAAATTTGTCTATGATAATATGACATTTTTACCTACCTATCGATTTTATCTTTCCTTTTCTTTCTCTTTTGAACTCCTTTTTATCATCTATATGGACAGATTTGTGCTATCAGGGTTTCTAATTTAATTGGATAAACAGAAACTGATGTACTCTGTAAGGGACTTCGTTTTTAACTTCGAGGCCATATTCTAGTAGGAAAGGAACGTAACATCGACGGAATTTTTTCCAGATCCTCTAAATGCTAAAAATGGGATTAACGTTGGAAGAAAACTACAGAACCTGGGAACGAGTGATGAATGAAAAACATCTATCTACGAACAGTATATCATTCTCTTTTACACTATTACTATTGTTATACTACAAATCTATCGTTGCTGTCGTTCATGCAGGATACAACTTTTTGTCAACTAAGGCAATAATCGTACTAAGTGGAGAGCATATTCTGAAAAAATCTTAGCGACCGTGATAAAGAATGGAAACTCACCAAGATGTCCTAGTTATATTATAAAGGATTCTAATACTGTACTCTAGAAAGGATGTGCGTGTGGGTGTGCATATTGTAGTAATCATACGCTCCCACTCACTCACACAACCACCCACCCACACCCAATCTGTTCTATTGGGGATGTTTTTAATATGTGTATGTTACTATCGGTGTCAAGTATTCATCGTTGTTCATATCTTTGTGTCCTTTGCTTTTCTTATATGGTGTTCACCCACAACCAAAGAATCTTTTCATACGAAAAAGGAATAGTCATACCTTCTGTAGCAACGCCTGTCACGCGACTTAATGTTAATGCATATATTTCGTTCGCTTCTTCAGGTAATATCAAAGACAAATTTTTGATAGGCTTAGTAGATAGGTCTTTTTCCGTGTCATTCGAGTTTGTCAGAAATAATTGTGACAGGAGATGCTGAAATCGTCGCGCTATTGTTTTAACAGTAGTATTGTCAAATAAATCACGCGAACAGGAGAATCGACAGGAAAGTTTATGATCATCTGATGTCGGATTGTATAGAAACATTGTTGAGAAGTCAAACTGAGAAATTTCATCTGCTTGTTCGATTGAAATTTGGTCTAAGCATACATCACCTATAGAATATCGATCAATATTTATAGACACCGGTAAGAAATTAAACACGATCTCAAGAAATGGAACATCCAATTGATTAAGCCGAAAATCAGTAAGTATATGCTGAAGTGGATAATGAGAATGTTCAAGAATTGATAAGCACTTTTCTCGAACATGATTCACAAGTTCATCAAATGACCAATGATAATTGAGTTGTACACAATATGGTAACGTTGAAACAAACATACCGATCATATTTTCTAATTCACTTCGATATCGATTAGCATTAACAGATGCGATGCATAAATCAGTTTCTCCATGAGTTAGTTTGAAGAGGAACACATAAAATGCAGTCAAACCAAGCTGAAAAGGTGTAATTTGATGTAAGGAAGCATAGTTGAGAAACATCATCGACAGCTCCTTATCAAAAGAGATTTGAGCTACTGATGCCAAGCCAGATCGTTGACCAGTTGGCAAACGGTGTCTATCAACTGGTAGCTTTAATGGACGTTTGAGATTAAATCTTTCTAGTTGAGAATACCAGAAGCTACGAGATGATGTCACATCCATAAGCCGTTCATAAATAGCATAATCAATATATTTCACTGATTGTTCATCAAGTGAAACTGTCATGTTATTACTATAAGCATTACAGAAATCATTCAACAGAATTGCTATGGAAGTTCCATCAACTGCTGCATGATGGAAATATAATACAAGAACATCAGACTTTTCAAGAAAGTCTGTGTGAGCAGTCTCATGCGTAGTCTTCTGCTGTTGAAGCATCTGGCAACTAAAAACTCGACCACTGGACAAATCAAACAGATCAGGATTGATAACCGTTCGATAAATAATATTTTGAAGTTCATTGTCACTCTCGAGATGTTGCTGATCAAGAAATGTAAATGTCTTGTGATTATCAGTGACATATTGCTGTAGTGTACTATCATCATTATTAAATACGAGTGAAGTACGCAATATTTCATGTTTCCTCAAAACCATTTGGAGTGCTTGTAGTACCCGATTTATTGATAAGACACCTTCAGTAACTCGTAGTGCAGCAAAATTATTATAGAAAACATGTTTATTAGAGGATCGAATTTGTTCATCCAGAAATATACGTTCTTGAGCAAATGATGCCATACCTGAAAATGTAATAACAAAACATTTTAGTTTATTTTAATAGTCAATATTAGAGATTTTTACTTTGATTAATGTGCAGAGTATACCATTGTTCCCTTCGAATATCATCAGTTGTGACTGTCTTTAATAACTTTGCATGCTGTTGAATAGTTGGTTGTTCAAGAAACGGACTAATAGCTAATACACGACTATCGAAACCAAACATAGTTTGATAACGATGATAAAGTTCAATAAACAAACGAGAATGACCTCCGATAGTAAAGAAGTTTGTAGTTGTTGACAGATGGCGTCCATTGTGCTCCAGAACTTGGCACCAAATATCATACACACTTTTTTCTACTTGATTAACTGGTGTATCAAGTTCACTTACCGATGGCGTAGTTGACGATGGAAGGTAAGGTGATGGAAGTTGTTTTCGATCTATTTTTCCGTTTTGATTCAAAGGTAGTTTATCAAGTATAATAAAGAAAGATGGAATCATATGTGGTGGAAGATGAGATTGACAATGTTGACGTAGTTGTTCTTCATTCGCACGAGAAGATTGTACATAGGCAACTAAGTAATCATCTTTCCATTTCATGACAGTACAAGTAGAGATGAATGTAATGTTAAGTAAACATCGTTCGATTTCACCAAGTTCAATTCTTTGTCCACGTAATTTGATCTGATGATCTTTTCTTCCTTGATAATGAAGAAGACCATTGTCATCCATTCTAACAAGATCACCTGTTCGATAAAATAGTTGACCATCTATTTCAATAAGAGCTTTTGCAGTTAAATCATCACGTCCTAGATATCCGGCAAAGACACCCACACCTCCAACAAATAATTCTCCTTCTTGATCAATAAACACACTTTGTGAGAATTGATCTAAAACTAGATTTTGATAATTTGAAAGCGGTGTGCCTATTGGAACGTTTTCAGTCTCCATTGTGTTATTCAAAGGATGAACCATACAAGCAATTGTAGTTTCAGCAGGACCATACATATTCCATAGTCGACAAGTGTGCTTTACAGTATCTGACATTAAATTTATCAGTTTTATAGAACAATGCTCACCTAGAAATGAAATCAAATAATATCAAAAATAATACATTTCATATAAAAATCGCATACCACCACTACTAACTGATCGCAAGCACTGTGTAACATTATGATGATTGTGTTGTTGCAGAAAAGTGAAGAAATTATGGATTATAGTTGGAACAGTACTAACAGAACTAATATTCTTTTCTTTGAAAACACTAGCAAGATAGTCTAAGTCCATAATTCCTCTTGGATGTATCATAATTAGACTACCTCCAATCATAAAAGTGCCCATTATATCTTGGACATGAATATCAAAAGAACAACGTGCGATTTCAAGAATTGTATCCTTTTCACTCACTACATCACCATAAATTAACGAAGACATAAGTTCAGTAAAATTCTTATGTCGTACTTGAACCTAAAAGAAAGCACAAAAATCAGTCAGATACCAAAAAGATAAACTTCAACGAACTGCTTTTGGTTTTCCGGTCGAACCACTTGTGAAAATAATATAAGCTGGATTATTGAATGTCACTCTTCTACTTGATAGTTGATTAATATCAATATTTTTTTCCATATTATTAACAATCAATATTGAATCAATATCGAGAGAAACAATATTATAATCAAATTTAGTCTTAGTTAAATGATGAACAAGAACAAGACGAGCTTGCATTTGTTGTATGAGTGAATGCAAACGATGTTGTGGATCTCGAGGTGATAATGGACAATAAACATTACCAGCCGTTTGAATTGCCATTATACCAATCACCTAATCAAAATCAATCTCAAACTCACATTAAATATTACTCGTCTCAATCAACTTACCATTGACAAACTTCTCTCAACACATTGACACACGATCTCACCTGGAGTGATAGTATATTCATTAAGAAGAGTTAAAGATAAAACTTGAACATAATGCAATAGTTCACAATATGTCAATGATTGTTCATCGAGTTCAACAGCTAGTTTTTGTGGATGTTTCATTACTTGATATGCAAATTCATGATGAATACAAGTGAGAGGCGATGAATATGATATTCGTGTATTATTCAATGACTGCATTAGATACTGTTCATTTGATAATATTAATGATAATTCATAGATTGGTTTGTTTATTTGACTGTCGATAATAGATGTAGATAATTGATGTAAGGTGAAATGAAATCGTTGTGAAATCTTCTCTACTGTCTCTATATTGAACAAGTCAAGTGATGCATTGATTGTACAGGAGAGTTGATTCATGTCGAAATCATGCTGAATACTAAGAATGAAGTCAGATTTACTTATGATGTTGTCCTCATTAATCTTGATGGAAATAGGCATCATAGAGAGATGACTGTTACCTATAATCACGTCGTGGCTGAGATCTTGTCGTGAATATCGTATGAACTTGAATAATGTATCAAGAAATGCAGGATTCGAAGCATGTAGATGTTGATTTAGGTGACGTTGAACAGGATAATAAGAGTATTTACGACTGTTTGTTAGTATCTCTTGAACATGTTTAACAAGTTCATGTAGTAACCATTCTGGATTTAGTTGACATCGCAAAGGAATAGCGTTGAAAAACATACCAATCACTGATTTAAGTTCATTTCTGTATCGACCATCTACGTTCATTCCAATGCATAGATCTGTGTCTCCATTCGTTAGTTTAAATAGAAAGATAAAATACATAGACAGCGCCAGATGTTCAAGTGAGATGTTGTGTGAAGATGTGTAGTGAAGAAAAATGTCACAAAGATCTTGATCGAAGTCGAATGAAATTGATGTGCTAAAACCAGATCGGTATTCATTCGTAAGTCGATATCGATCATATGGCAACGAGAGAGACTGATCTAGTTTGCAATCATGCAGAGCATTATGCCAAAACATGCTTGCACCAATCATGGGCATGTGTTGTTCAATGACAGCATCTAAAGAAGAGATAAAGATATGATATGATTATGAAGAGAGAAGTATGAATATTTACAGTCGAGATAGCGAAGTCTGTTGATGCTGTCATCATTGGGTAGTTGACTTGTGGTGTATGCTTGATGAAGATCATGAAGAAATATCTTCATCGATGGATAGTCGAACGAGGCATGATGAAAGTTGAAGATGATGATATCATTATCGGAGATAAGATCATTGGTAGAAACTTGTTTATAACGAACAATATGACATCGGAAGACAAGACCCTGAGCAAGATCGAAAACATGACGATTATGTGTCTCATTGTGCATAATTTCATCCAATTGTTCATCTGTTTCATAAATGCTTTCGACTATAGAAAACCGATTGTTTTTATAATTCTGTTGGTCAACAATTCGTTGTGTAAGAATGTTTTTTGTAGTTTCAAAAATAAGTGCCGTTCTCAGAGATTGATGTTTATCAACAACAAGATGGAGTGCGTAACGAAACTGTTGAACAGACAAGGTATGATCAGCTGAAAGACGATAGCAGAATACCATATTGTACGTTGCCAATTGTGGTCCGTCCAAATTCAAACGGCGTTCTTCATCAAGCCATATTTGATGTTGAGCATATGAAGCTGGCTCTATGATAGTCACATAGTATTCCTACACACTAATTAGGTTTATTCTCATAGTTAAATACTCGAATCTCTCGCAAATAGCTGAAGTTATACATTTTTATGTTCGAAGGGGTTTAGAATATCTCTACAAGTTACGCATCATGTAAGAGCTTTAATTCATGCAGATGTGTAAAGAGGAATTAGAAACGAGTTTTCTTCGAAGCACTTACTTATTTCAGAGAAATGTCGTAATGATTCGATGACGTTTGATAAAGTTTCAACGTTCATTGGTAAAATAGAAAGATTTCCAATTTTTTCAAAACTTGGGTCGAAACCAATGATTTTCGTATTTTCAGTAAAGATATGTAAAAGTAAATTCTGAAAATATCGACCAATGTTGGTCACCGTGACTTCATCATAACAATCAGCACTACATTCCAAAATACAATAAGTTGTTTGGCTGAGCTGATTGTGAATCATTTTTAAATTCATATCATGAGAAGCAATACCATTGCCATGTAACCAAGGTTGTTCAGTATATAAACTTAATGTCACATCATTTGTCTTGGCTATCGATTTCATTTCACTAGTTGAAGCAGAGTAAATTTCTTCATATTGAAAATGAAATGGAATCTTGCTTGAGCATAACTCCCTATTACCCCTGATGATCTGTTGATAAGGCACTTGAGAGTGATTAAGAATGTCCATGTCCAACTGACAAATGCGCTGCACCAAATTAATAAAACTTTCATTTGCATTAATTTTGATACGATATGGTAATAAATTCACAAACGCACCAATCATGCATTTTATATCAACGAATGTTCGATTTTCTGTAGGACAAGTCACACACAAGTCACTAATAGTACCATCATTGAGTTCATATATAAATAGAAAGAAGCACGCTAATGCTGTATGAAACATAGACAAATTATGCAACGATGCAAATTCCATTTGAGCTTTGACAAGTACCGAATCCAGTATAAACGATGTACTATGCCCTTCTCCAGAACGCTTTTTTGTGTCGAATGGGCGTGTAAATAGTGTCGGATAGTTTGCATCAAGACTGTAGTCATCCATCATTTTTGACCAAAACTGCTGAGCTCTTCGTATTTGAGAGTCTTCCGGGATATTAACGAATTGCTGATGCTCATATAGACTAAAACTGATATATTGTAACCTTTCAACATCCAGTTCCATCTGATCGTATGCTTTTGTAAAAGCAACAAGAAACGGACTAATAGAATTATAATCAAATGCTACACCATGAAATATAAAAATAACCAAATCTTGAGGACATAATTTGTCTATGTCATCATCAGATCCCACCTTAACTAGATGAACACGAACAACTAAACCCTGTTCTAATTCAGCAAAATGCTTGACCGATTCGTTCCTAAGTAGATCAGCAACTTCACCAGGACTTTGTATATCGTTTGCTGTTATTTCAAAGGAATAAGCATCATTGTTGTTCACAGATTGCACTGCTTGGACCAACATATTACGATTTTTATCGAAGTAAATTGCTGTTCGAAGTATTTCATGCTGTTCAAGAACAGCAACAACGGCCGAACGAATGCGCTCAATTGACATTGAGCCATGTCTAATCACTAAAGGCAGAACAAAATTATGCATAGCAGGTGATACTGATGGGTCGTAATGGATCTTTTCATCGAGCCATATCCGTTCTTGTGCGAAAGATGCAGCACCTTGCAGACATCCAGAAGTAGGAATAGTTGATGATGCTGGTGAAGGCATCATTTCTTGCTCTTGAATCTTTTGTAATAAAGCCATTTCCATTATTATTGATATTTTTTTTTCGAATTTGTTAAGTAACAAAAGCCTAATAAACAAGTACTGTGAGAAATAGAATTATCTGAAAAGAAACAACAATTAATAAGATATGTGAGCCTGCAAATGGATGATGATGAGAATAAAGCAAACTAAAAAATTAGAACTGTATGATATTCTGTTATGAAATTACATAAAAGATAAAATTAATATGAATGTTTTACATCACCCTTGTTGTGACGATCGTCGTTACTTTATCAGATGAAAACCTTCGTAGTCATCGACGGCGATTTTTTCGCACTTTTTCATATAAATATCAGAGCCTCCTACATAAGGTATAAAGACTCGTGGTTTTCCAGGAATATTTGTCCCGTTGTAGACTGACTTGGATGTTCGACAACATCATTTACATGTTTAACCCAGGTATTCTCTTCTTCTAGAGAAGGTTCTATTATATTGATATCATGCGTTCGTAGATATTCCAAACATTTTGTTATCCATTTAACATGTTGTCCGATATATGGAGCCATATTAGCTAAGTCAGACGGAGCACCGGGGCCACTAATTGTAAATAAGTTTGGACAGTCAGCGATCATCAGACCTAGATAAGTACGCCATCCTTTTTTCCATTTTCCTCGAAGTGTCTTGCCTGATCGACCGTAGATGTCTATACTGAGCAATGCACCAGTGCAGACATCGAATCCAAGTGCAAGAACGATGTCATCTACTTTATATGTCTTGTTCCCAACTCGAACTCCTATTGTCTGAATTTCATCGATGCTTCTATACCGAAGATCGACAAGTGTGATATTATCGCGATTAAATGTTTCATAATAATCAGTACCACTACAGGGACGTCTGATACCAAAAAGATAATTATATGGTAACAAGAGTCTGGTAGTAGTAGGATCGTTGACAGTTGCGCGTATCTTAGACTTAATAAAATTTGATACTGTTTCATTGGCTTCTTTGTTGATATGGAGATCAGTGAAAGGTAGTGTAAATGCATTTCCACCTTTCTTCCATGCCGACTCATATACTTCGTCGCTTTCTTTTGGTGTTACACTCAATGCAGGATAGTTTCGAGTGTCATCAACCAAAAGGGCACCAGTTGTTTGCATCATATCGTGTCGAACATGGGCATAATTTGCCTTCCATCTTTCTTTCTCTTTCGGATCAAGCGAACCATTGTTCGACGGAATACAATAGTTGAGTGTTCGCTGGGATACATAAACCATCTTGAGGGTGTGGGTGGATGCGAGAGTGCGTAAATAAAATACTGACACCCTATAAATACTAGTTGGAATAGTTGTGGACCAGGTATTGTAAGTTGGGCAGGTAAAAAGTAGTGTTGTTAATTTTTGTTGAACACTATCCATCTCAATATGACTATGAGCATGTAGAGTGAATTCACGTAATGAATATTGATAAAGAGTTTCTGGATCGGTAAAAGAATCGAGAACATCAATACGTACCATTCCTGATGAACGCATACAATCTGAACTAGCTGATGTCCATGGTCGACTGTAGACAAACCATCCACGAACTGTTACGACAATTTGTGTGAACACTTCTGTTAGCTCATGCTCACTAAGACCGAGAGCTTTGACAAATTTAATTTGTTTCAAAGCAATTGAAGATTGCTTGTTATCTGATGATAGAAATAATTGGTGATAGGCAGCTGTTACAGGTTCAAGATAAGCAGCAGCAGCAGGAAAGAGAATTGTATCTTCAATTTTGTGA
This sequence comes from Adineta steineri, assembly GCA_905250115.1. Classification (NCBI taxonomy): domain Eukaryota; kingdom Metazoa; phylum Rotifera; class Eurotatoria; order Adinetida; family Adinetidae; genus Adineta; species Adineta steineri. The sequence goes on along the minus strand of CAJNOI010000321.1, from coordinate 43,334 downwards.
TCTATTAAGTAAGCATATTGTGGTAGATTAATATTGATGAGGCTCTTCCATGTAGCACTTGTTTGTCCTGTTAATTGACGAACACCAAGTAGAGGATGAATAGGAATACGATTAGCCAAACGTGTCATAACTGAATTTTTTGATTCATACCAACATGAACTAAGATCAAATGCATACAATGGAAAATCATCAAATAGTTGCTCATTATCTACTATCGGTATTATATCTCGAGTATGAAAATATTGTTCCCAAACATAGGGCGATGTCGTTAATTGTGCGAGGCTAGTAAGTAATGTTATTTGTTCATTTTCTTTTCGTTTCAATGTTGGAAGAATAAGTGGTTGACTATTTGCCGATTCATAACATTCTCGAATAGATGTAGCCAAAACTGGATGTGGTGAAAGTTCAAGAAAAACAGTTGGAGCATCGTGTCGTTGAATTGATGTCATAGCATCACGAAATCGTACACATAGTCTCACATTTGTCAGTTAATTTATTACCAGTTACACTCGAATAAAGATTAACTTTAGCACATATTGGATCAAAAATTTGTTTTTGATTTTGTATTGGAAGTCCTTGAATATCTTTCAATGATGAAAGCATTTCTTTTTCAATATCAAATCGATTCATTTGATATGAATGAAATGCATTTTCAATACGAAGACGTGCTTTAAATACATCAAGATAAGCTATCGAAAGAATTTGTTATATTTCATCGATTGTTTTTTCATCACCACTTATTATTACTAGACGAGGACTATTAACAACAGCAATACAAGCCAAATGTTCAATATCTTCAAGAAGTCTATTTTCTACTTCTTATTCACTCATTGAAACAGCTAACATACGACCACCTTGTCGTGTATTACGATTTTAAAGACGTGATCGATGATAAACAATACGAACAGCTTCTTGCAAAGTGAGACGACCGGCAACAAAAGCAGCTGCCTGATCTCCAGCACTATGTGAGACGATTGTTGAAGGATAAATATTCCATGAGACAAGTAAAGCAGCGAGTGCGACTTGAATAGCGAATAAAGCGGATTGAGCAATATTTGTATCATTAATACGAGATTCGTGTTCACTTCTTTTGCCAACTAATTTTTCCAACAGACACCATTCACCATTGTTGATCTTTGCCAGTTCAGCATCTATCAATTGAATCCATCGAGTAAAAACAGGTTCACTTTCATACAATTGTCGACTCATAGCCCAATTTTTGTACGAAGATTTAAATGATCTTTTGTTTTATTTTCTTGTTCTTATTGAATAGGATAATTTCCATAACAACGTATTACAGGAAAATCAATTCGTACATGATTATCTGAACAAACTGTTGGAGATTGTTGATGATCATGATTATTATTATTTAAAAAATATAAAACATGTTCATGTATAACAATTGTATAACGTGATTTCATTCCACTAATATTAGGAACAGCTATCTTACATTGAGCTTTTAATATTGAAAGAATTGTTATAAAAAATATCATTTTCTGACAATGTGCTATTACATGAACTTCAAATATAGGTCGTTTTGATGATGTTGATATATTTTGTTGAGTTTCTAATGGATGTAAATTAATATTACGAATAATTGGATCTTTATGACGTGTATCTAAACATTTTTTTGTTGTTTGTTCCAGTGAAATTAGTATATGAAGTTCTTCAATAGTGTAATTTAAACTTGTATTAATTAATTCATTATCTGTATTAGTTGTTGTTTGTATTAAAGATGCTTGTTGTTTATCATTGGGAAGAAATTGTTGAACATAAAATGTTGTTAAACGACCAGTACGATTAACAAGATCATGAACATCGTGTGATCTTAATGGTACATCCATTACAATTGTACGAATATTTGTAACACCATTTAATATTAAATAAACACCACATGATTGAAGAGATGTTGATGCTAGAGATTTGGCAACAATTATATCAAGAACAGATATTTGTCGATGGAAGATTATCGGTAGACGTTGAAAGAGTTTCTTTTAAAGAAAGTGACGTTGAACCAATTTGAAGAATTAATGAACCATCATATCTAAATATTAATTTAATTAAGTGTGTAAAATTAATTTTCATCTTACGCTCTTGTATTTTGATTACTTGTTGTTGAATATAAAGCTCGAAGTCTTTGTGATAAATTACCATTTCCTTAAATTTTTCTCATATAACCATCAACTTTTAAACTACCTAAAGAAGCTGCACAGTGTATTTTATCAATAATTAACTAGCCAAATGATGAAAATAAAAGTATTTTATTTGTTACATTTATTGCCATATGACGTGTTGGATTTTGTTGTTGTAGTACATGTTCATTGGGTGGTTGTGAACCACTTCGTTGTTGTTTTCGTATTGTTATTAATGATTGAATTGGTTTTATTTCTGGTACAATTCGATAATTAGAAACAGATTCATGTAGTTTCTTCTAACACTGTCGTTCAGAATTATCTAAATCATTATTATCAAGATGAAGAATATTCGATTCAGGTAATTTTAAAACAAGAGTTTGAATATCATTTTCAGGTGTAAGAACAGCAGCAGGTGAAAGAAGATATTTTGTTTTTTTAGTTAATAATTCATAGTTTACTTTGTGATAAGGTTAACATAGGTTTTGTTTCAACAAGAAGATAAGCTTGAATAGCATCAAGACGTTTTTCACGTTTACGAAGAAATTTTCTACTGATTTTTATATACCATTAATAACACAAAAGCAATCATGAACCGTTGGTAATAATGTTGAAAGAATATTTTAATCATAACGTGTATATGAAAAAAGTTTTTTAGGTGCTGTAGTAGTTTGTTTTGCACTAGTTGTACGTGTACGTGGTCGTTTGGAAAAATTCGATGTTGAATGTGTATGATGTTAAGATTCAGGAAATGATATCTAAACATGATCAATTGAACCATTAAATATACTACTTGATGATGGACTAGATAATATTGGAACAATTGAAGAATTAGTTGTAGTACTAGCCGGTGGAATGTTTATAGGTAAATTTATTGTTGATGGAGATGCTAATAATGGCTAAAGATATAAAAAAAATAAAATATGTCTGTTTTGATCACACATCATGGTATGATCACTATCTTATCTTCTACCTTTTTTCAGTTTTGTGAGTTTTATTACGAAGTTCTAATATATCAAAATATGCTGAACAATTCAGATCAGAAATATTATCTCGTCTGTTTAACAGACAAGCTCACGTGACTTTACTACAAAAACAATATATCTGTTTAGTTTCTTTCAGGCGATGCGTGAGTGGGAAATTCAGTTATGTAATACTCTGATAATTTCTTTTAACTTACATAAGTTGATTATTTTCTTTTTGATTTGTGTTTTATCAATTTCTGTCATTATTGGTAAAATATATATTCGTTGTTGTTGTTGTTGTTTGGTTGTATTATTAATTAATTCAAAACATAAACGTTGTAAACCAAATTTATTCATAGCAAATCCGACATTTGTTTTATTATTATCAAATGATACATGTGTTTGTATATGATTTGGTAAACGAAATTGTAATCGACAACGTTGTGATTGTATAGCATGAGTATTAATATTTTCAATGGAAGAAAAATCATTTTCAAATCGACGAAATTGTCCTGTTATTGATTAATTTTTAAAAATACCAGCTGTTGAGTGATCATGATTAGATAAAATTGTTTCCATTTATTATTGGACGATGATCAATATGATCTTACTGAATATTTGGTGGGAATGTAGCGTTATTTGACCATGTTGAAGAAAGATAATGAGATAAATCATGAATAAGTTGTACATAAAAGAATCGATTTTGGTATAAGCATTTTCATTTGATTACTTAAACTTATCCATGAAGAACTAAGAAGAGATGGTTGTGGTACAGTATTATATTCCATGTTTGATGAAGTTCCCTAAAAGATAGAAACATTTCTATTATATCTCATCTTTAAACAAGTCATTCAATTCTTATTATTCGAAAAATCTGAATATACTTTTTTAATGTATTTAACTATGTATAATATGAATCGAAGAAATCGAGATATTTCATTTTCGAAAGGCTTAAAATCGAAATCAATCAGTCTGGTTTGTTTTCTATATGAAATAAGTTAGTTAGTATATAAAATAGTAGAAAAAATAATCGATGCCGATTTTTATAGTTACAATTATCTCACTAAACAAAATAAATCTAATATCTCAGAACAAAAAAAACTGATTGATTTTTCTTTCAAATGATATACATACTTTTTGAGGTTGAAAAGTTGTACTATTTCTTGTTTCTTGTCTTCGTAGTATTTCTTCTAAAGCTGTTAATGAATCAATTGATGAATTTGTTGATAGATTTTGTTTATTACCAATTGATGTTAAAAATATATTTAAATCTGAATGTATTGGTGATGATAAAGTTGATGATTGTTGTTGCATCATAGTTAATGATGATATTAATAGTGATTCCATAATATTATTTGTATTATTATTTAAAGTTGAGTTTGAACTTGTTTGACTTGCACTTGTTAACGATAAATGTTCATTGAATGCTAAATAATCATCACTTCCTAATGTTTGAGGTGATGTTGATGAAACGATATTTATATTATTTAATAGTATTGATGATGATGATGAACGTTTATGTTCATTTCATTCAATAACTGATTTATGTTTTAAATTTCTTAATAAATTAGCACGTCATAATGAATATAAATTTGTAGGTGCACTACGTTGTAACGAATCATCATTTATATTTTGATGTTGTTCATTAGATTGTTTTTGTTGTCCACAAAAATCAAATGGATAGAAAAAAATTTCATTATCTAATTCATCGTGAAATTGATTAACATGTTCAAATATAAAATGTGAATGTAAAACATGTAAAATTAGGATGAAATAATGAACGAACAAATAATGATTGTTTACTAAGACGAAATGTACTTTTAAAAAATTGTTCACCTTGTACAAGTGTATAATAATTTGTTGAACCACCAAGACATGCACATGATAATATATTAGAATTTGTTGCTAAACCAACATAAGATGGACGTTTTAAATTTGTTGATATTGTTGGAATATTTAATGTTTGTTGAGATTTAAGATTATAAAGAAAATGAAGTCGCTCAGAATGTTGATCATGTCGATGAAGAAATTCTAAATGTTCATTAATAGTAGCAGGTGTTGGTGGATGACATTCAAATTTTTCATTAATACGTAATTCAGGAACACTTATTGAACCAGCTTCTAACCATGAGCCAGGATAAAGACGTAATAATTGTCGAATTTGTATTATACCAACGTTTAAAGTTAAACTTTCATTACATAATGATATATGTATACTACACCTACATAAACGAATAGGTGCTATCTAAAACAAGAAAATTATGAAAGATGAAGAAATAAATAGAATATTTCTTAGTTGAATATTAATAGTATTTCCAACTTCAATGAGATTAAGATCAATTGAATCTAAACTAAATCTAAGTACATCTCATTTAAGTTTTTCAATTCATTTTGCTTTATCAATATATGGTGAACGAGCAAAGGTATATTCATCTTCTATTATTTGTAAATAAATTGTTTTAGCAAAACCTAAGATTTTTTGTAACCAAAAAAATAGAATGGTATTATTTACAAAAAAAAAGATTTTTTCTTTTTGATTTCTTACTTGAATTGTTGTTAAACGAGCTGAGATTTTATCAAGTATAATTTGCATTTACCAAGCATATTCAAGTGTTTCACGTTCAGGTGGTAAACCTTCATGTGAAAGCATTGCATGACCACGGATAACTGAACTAGATAATTGAAGACATCTAGTAGATAAATGTTAATCTGTTTTATTTCGCTAGATGAAAAGAAAAAGAATTGTTAGAGTTATTCAGAGATCGATAAATATATCATTCATATTTATTGATTTAATTAGTAAGATCAAGATAGAAATCAGAAATAATAGCTTAGGATGTTGAAATTTGATGATCTCACTTAAATGACTTGGTCTTTAGACAATTTTAATAACTAAGTAAATTTGAAAAACATACCGTGATGAGATAAACACTTGAATATCATTGTTTGGACTTATCAGTTTGTTAGTAGATGAGTAATCAAAAGTTTTTGAGATTATAAGTATTTTTCTCAAATAATCTTATTCAAAAATGCTTAAAACGAAAGTATTACTAACTACTACCCAGTGAAGCTATTTAGTTTTCTGACATTTATCAATAGATAAGCTGGTTTGATCGGTTCAGATAAAAGTTATATTTCTGCTTTGAAGCATGCAACGAATGTTTAAAAATTCCAATCAATTTTTAAATATACTTACAACAATCGAATCTTCGACATAAACATTAATTGGTAGAAAAAATACTTGTAATCTTGTTTCATCAAGATCAATTGTCATTTCAAAGCAAAGTCGTTCACAAAAAGTTATTGGACATGGTTCATCATCCGTATGCTAAAACAAAAGATTTTATTAAAAGAACCAAATAATTATTTTCATTTACGATTTTTATGTCAGATGAAACAGAATATCTAGATGAATCTAATGGAAAATAAATAAATCAAATTATTAAATACATTAATAATTTCTTTTGAATGGATGTCTAGACTTTTACAAATGCAAAAATTTTCTAATTGACCATTAACTAATTAAAAAATAAAATTCTCTACCTTATTTTATTAGATTTGTTAAATTGAAGATTCATGTTAAATATTAATGTATTTTGTTGAACATTAAAATGACTGTTAATAATACTTGAACTTGTTTTTTTCTAACATCATGTAATAATAAATGTTGAATTTGATAATAAATTACAATTTATTTCAATCAACTAAATTATTAAATAAACAAATTTAGAGTTTTCATCTTAACTTATATAATTATTGTAACAATCTATTTTTCCATAAACATTTGTATTTTCTTGTAAATCTTAATTTTTAGAAATACATTTTGATGATCTGATGTTCCATTCCAATTTGTTCTTCTTGTTGAGTTTTATCAATTTTTAAAGTTTGATAAAAAAATATTTTTATTAAAAGCTTGATCCATAAATGCATAATTATTAATTTCACTAGAATCATTTTGTGAATTTAACGGACGATTAATCGATAGTACAAATGATAAATATCCTAACAAAATTATTTTATTCATTAAGTCATTTTTATCATTTGAAATAAAACAACTCGCTGAAAAGTTATCAAATGTAATTTCATGTTGTTTAATAGATGAACAATTTCTGTTGTCATTTGAATCTGTATTCATTTGTAATTTTGCCAAATCAATTAAAATAAGTATTTGTGGAGCATTTAATGTAAAATTCGTTTTAGATTTAATTGAATGTTCATCAGATTTTTGTAGAATCGATGAAAGAAAACTTGATTTATTACAAGATGTATCTTTGTCTTTTCGTTATTATTGATTTGTTTGAAATGAATTAATTAATGATGATAATATAAGTTGAAAATATTTCTAAAGGGAAAAAGAAAATTTTATTTTTGAATTTGACCTTGAATAAATGAATATTGTTCTTCAGTTTTCCTTTCATAATTGAATGAAGATAAATTAAATGCAATTCAATCATTTAATTTATTTTCTTCTAAAATAATATATTCATAACGAGATTTTATATAAAAATCAATAAGATCGTGAGGGTGAGTGAATGAGTAGGATAGATATGATACACCCTTCTATTGAACCATTTGATTCAATTACTTAAAATAAAATATGTAAAAATTCTTCTGTATAATACGTTAAATCTAATAATGCATATAATAAAACAAAATATCAATCTAAAATAAATAAATAAATAATTTAATATAAAATTTTACTTTCAAAACAATAAAATTGAATTTAAGTTATGTTATTTGTTGTCTAGATCAGTTGTAATATCAATTTGTTTTTCAATATTTTGCTTTCTTGAAGAGTTTTGTTGAATAGGTATCATTTTTTTAATTGATTCATATTGTTCTTTCGCATTTGTTTAATGTTTTTAATCATTTAATTTTGATTTCTATTAGTTTACAAGAATAATATAAAAAAAAAAGAAGAAACTTGATTTTGTTTTTGTTGTTTTTAATCAAATATTTTTGGATATAGAATTGTTTTCATTAATTTTAATAGACCAAATAAATGTGTATCAAACATTCGACATTTAATCAGTGAAATATTTCCATTTGCTTTTCAACTTAAAATAAATAAATAAATAATAATAATAATTTCTTATTTTCTTTTCCACACTAAATACAAGGATCTCATAATATTCTGAAGCATCTGGATATATGCTCAATTTCATAAACATTTATAGAAAAAACGCTTCTTGGTTACTTTGAATATTAATATCTTACTTCTAAGTATGAAACAGAAGAAATGTGAATTTTCTTACTTTTTACTCAAACTTAAATACACGACTCCAGTCATATTATACAGTAATCGATATATTTGTCACCTAATTCTCCATTTTAGCAAACCCACATTTTGATCACAATACACTTTTGTTTTACCTTGAAATACGAAAAAGGTAAATGCATATTTTTTTCGTTCATACTAGATAAACGATTTTCGTCATATTTTTAAATAGTTGGATACATATCTTATTACGTCGACGTTTATATTATGCGTAGAAACAAACTTTTACTGTTGCTCAACACGTAATTAGATTAAAAATAAAGAAAATTGAGAGTGTGGGTAGACATTGATGTACAACCTCCTCGCAACGTGACTCATCCTTGAATATGTCGATATCCTTATGAATTATTTGTATTATCATGTTTTTTCTTTATTTCTGGCTATATTTTTAAGTCAATTGATGGATTTCGTATAAAATTATCTTATTTTGTATATAAAACAAATGAACTAATATATCACTATATGTTCTCTATCGATTTTTATATACAAACATTTGTTATATGTTGAAAATATATTTATCAATTAATTTATTGACAACTTATTGGAACATAAATTTCTTGGACTATTTAATATTTCAAATTCTAAAACCATTCTTTGGAGATATTTTTACTATTTTCAATGTTAGCTGGTGTGTATCAGATTTATGAATGATACTCATTATTTTTCAACTTATCTACATTAATAAATAGAATAATAAAATAGTTGATATTATATATCTGATCTATTTTTTATTGATTAAATCTACTAGTATTCGTTGGTGATATGCATCGTCTCATTCCAAGAATCAATCAGTATCGTCACAAACTTTTCTCTTCTTCAACAAAATACATTTAAGTTTATTTTTATTTGAATATCATTTGGTTTATTATTTTATTTTTGTGGAACGATCTATCATGTACATAATGAAAAATATCAACAGTTACTATTTACAGAAAGAAACTTTTTAATGCTAAAGTTAAATTTACATCAACTCGGATACTTATTTTAGAATCGATTATTAGTATTTATATTTACATATTTATTGCAAAATCTATTAATAAGAATTGTATTTTACTTCTAAGTAGCCATGAAACATATCATATTATGTATTTATATTTTATTCTAAATATTATAACAATTATAATATTTGCCGATAGATAGTTTGGAGTTTTGGAAAGCCAATGCAAGCTATGAACACAATTCAGAAATGAATTGAACTCTTTTCATTAGTTGGAACACATTAACTTCAACTTTCTTCAACTATCTACATTTGTCAATTATTACAAAAAAGACTAAAGTAACTTCAAATGAATTGAAACTGTAAACTTACATGCCTTGCGCATCTTTTGTACATTAGAATAGAAAATATATAATATTGAAGAGTTTTTTCTAATCACAATTTTTTTTCGGTTATTTAACTAGAAGAAAACAATTTGAACTTATCTATTTTTGTGTTCTATGTTCTTTACATTGTACTTTTTTTTGATAATCTTCTATTTTTTACTTATTATATTCTTTTCATTAATTCAATTCTTATCTTAATAAAATCATAGTCAAATTTAATAGACTAACTCGTTTTTGATTTATAACACTTTAAATTTTCGTTAAAGTGTTAGTTGAAATCATTATTGTTTACTTTTAATCTAAGAAACTGTAGATCTTTGTCACAAAGGTGACACTTTTGAAATAGTAGTCACTTTGAGACTAACTGAGGAATAAAAGTCTACATATACGTCAAATAATTCACATCACAAAATCAATATTTATGAATTAAATTTGAACTATTTTATTGTCATGTGTACTCATGTGAGATATTAGTATATTACTGTTCACGTATCGTGCCAGAATATTTTAACAATTATATCTGGATATTTCTGATTTTCAAGATGATAATTACTCTATTTTCGAATTGTTGTTATATTATTATTCTGACATTATTGAGATATTCAGAAATGTGTCATTACAGTATGATGATGTTTCTTCAGTATCTATAACTGGTAGACAAAAAAACAAAAATAAGGAATTTAAATTAAATTATATATACAAAGTTGCTGATGAAATGCTATTAGTATCAAATTGTTACTAATCTCAGAAAAGTATGAACCATAATAATAGTAAAATATAGATTTAGACCTTGTTGTTAATATATGACAAGCAAGAAGATTTATTCTGCGTACTTATTTAGATATAAAAAGCGATGAATATGACTGACAACCAATGGATTCAATAAGTGTTGATTAAAATTGAATGTGAAAGTATTTTTTACTCACTTATACTATAATTTTCAGCTTTCTTATTTCTGTTGCCCTAATCTTGTATCTTTTGTGTTTCTAATTCAACTTCCTATCTTAACATTATCCATTTTCTCAAAGAATTAAATTCGATAATGAGATTGTAAGCACTATATCTAGTTTATTTGAAAGAGAACGACAGAAGAGAAGAACAAGGAGAAAAGAAAATGATATATTTCATCAACGTATGGCTTATATATATATATGTACATGGTCATGTGATCATATCATATACAAATATATCGAAAAAGACTAATAAAAAATATCACACCATATATGAAAGATGATAGAACAATCGAGGATGACCTCGATAATAGAGATCCTGTTTATTAGGAGGCTCGGAGACGGATTTACATTGAAATCTCTAGTATTAAAAGTCTACAGTCAGATTCGGTAGAATCCAATAGTAGAGTAAAATTGGATCTCCATATTATAATATAGTAGCGATTAGATTGATATTAAATAAATGAGGAACAATTATGATTTTATTATTAAATCTATTAATAGTCCTGTTTGCCGATTTTTTATAAGTTTCTGTTAAATATTGGATCTTATTAGATATAGTGTAGGAGTGATTGACAAAAAGGTAATTAAGGTATCGATCATAATATATGACAGAAGGATAAATTTCTTTTTATTCTTTGTCCTATCCTTATATTCTCGAGTTATAATAACAGAAGAATTGAAAAGAAATGCTCACTGTTCAAGAAAAAGAAGTGTTCGTAGTTAGAAAAGTGACCAGTAGTAAACTTCTATTTGATACGAATTACTGAAAAATAAATCTACACTGTAATATTATCATGACAAAAATGATTATTATAAAGAATATAGAAGAACAACTAGCTGACCATGAAGTTATTAATGTCGTAATCGTCGCATTTGTTATTATACTCAATGTGTTTTCCAGTTCGATCATCTTAAAACTGAATATTTACATTTTTTAAATGAGAATAATCAAAGTATTTTATTCTAAAAATCACCAAATAAAAAGAATTTGATTCTCTCGAAATGTTTAAATAGTTATTTAAGAAATACGATAAAATTAAAATAATCAAATTCTTCTTTATCTTATTTTCTATTAATATCAATTTCAAATGAAATGTTTTCTTTATCAGAATAAACTTAACTCTATTCTTCGTTTCTCAAATATCACAATAGAAATATTTTATTTTTCAGTCTTTAATCGTAATTGTAAGATAAGTTTAAGAGATGGTTTGCTACGTAAAAGTCGTTTTATTTAGATATTTGAAAATAATCTATAAGACACATTTTTTTCTACGTGGTTGCGTTTTGTTATTTTGTTCGTAACGAGAAAAAGTTATTTCTAGAACTTACAGTTATCATTTTTTCTTGTTCTATCAAACAACCATTTATAAGGTCACTCTTTTTACGTTTATATTTTAATGTTATCGTTGATTGCTCTTACTAAAAATCACATGTGGTTAAGAAAACCAATGAACGAAGACGGATAGATAAGTCATGAAAAGAAAAGAGAAAAATAACTCTTTTTTTATCGATTTTATTTATGGAAGAAAAATTAACTCAATTTTTAAACACAATCAAAATCTTTATTTATTTATTTTTCAATATAGAATTAATCATCTTAGATTTTTTAACTATTTCGATTTCTAATGACTTGTTCAGTGACATTACTCTTCTTTATGATCAAAATCATCTGCAATTCAGCGATCTATTACAAATGGTCGGTAATTTTATAACTTCATTTGAATTTTTTTAACTTCGAGAAAGAGAAAATAATAAGTGTGAGTTGTTTATTAACTTAAAACTGATTTAATAAATGATACAGCAAAGAAATCTGAGCCTTATATTCTAATAACTGTTAAATGAACATCAAAATAAAAAGAGATAATGATGGTTATTTATTTCATATTTTTATTCTGAACGCTTCTTTATCTAAGTTTTATAATAAAAAAACAAGTGTGAGTAAAAATAAATGAGAATATGATCTATTTTAGTATCAAATCCATCTTTTTTGTTTCAAGCGCATCATTTGTAGAATATCTTTTTTTCTTTCAAAATGAAATCAATATTGATTTTATCTCACACATATGTCGCTCCTCTTAGATTGTATAAAAATCAAAGATAAAAAATGATTATTTATTTTTAATATATGTTTGAAGAAAATAATTCTAATTAATTATTTGTTGATAGATTATATCTACACTCAATCCTTCAGTTTCTATTCTGTCAAATAAAAAATAACTTCGACATATAATCATTCAAGTCATAAAAGACAATGAAAACGTTATTCAAGTTTTCACTTAAATAAAATAAATAAAAAAATTATTAGTGTTACACGAAATATTACAGATTGAACTGAAACATTATTCATTCTATTCAACTATTACTCATATTATCTCCATTAGAAAATAAATCCTCTAAAAATCTCCGACGAGTTTCATAATGACATCCTGTGTCATGAAAATCATGTTTAATCATCGATTTCAGTAATCAGTTATACACTACAAATTTATTATTTAAGAATTTATAAATTGAAGAGTCAAATATAATCACAGACATTTGAAGCAAAAAAAAAAGATTAGTTTTGTCATGAATGTGACTACTATGACATGAATGATATTAGATAATTTCAAAAATGATCGTACTATAAGTCTCGTCGTCACAATCATTCGTTTCAAAACGTTTCTTTACGATAAGGTGTAGTTTATTTTAGATGATTCTGTATTAATTTATAACTCTATCTCTCACTTATGTTTTTTTCAAATTTATTTTTTTCTCACTATATTAAATTGCATATAGAATTCTTATTTATCTATTTTATTACATAATTTCTATGTATTAATTAATGTGAATAGTCAATTTTATAATAAAAACATTGATCCACTAATTAAATCAGTAATAAGATCTTCTAAATTTAAGAGTAAAATAAAAGTTCACGTGTAAATAATCTCATAGTTTACCGCTAAAAATGAAGAAGAAAATCATTGAAGTTTAATAACTGATTATGAGTACATGAAATAACTTTTTTATAACTAATATCAATTGTAACTGACGAAGAATGTTCTTATTACTCACATAAGATTAAAGATTTAGATTAAAAATCTCGTATTTTAATCTCAAATTTTTAAATTGGATTCTTAAAAAAACATCTCATATGTTAGATAAGTCAAGAGTAATAATTAGAAAAATTGAAATATATTTTCCTTAAATATAATATTGTACAATATATTAACAATAAAATGAAAAGTTTTTCATAAAACAATAGAAGAATTTTTCAATTTATACGTATATAGATTTAGAAAGAGATTTTTAATTAGGAATTGTTACTTGAAAATGTTTTCTTATTGTAAAATATCTATTCAGTTCATTTAACTTTCTTAGTATTATTATTTTATGTTAAAAGAAAAGAATAGAAATTGATTCTTTTTAATGAAAATCTTACCTAAAAACTATAGAAATCTTTGAAAATCGATGAAAAAAAAGAATATTTCCTTGAAAATAATCGATTATAACGAGTTTCGATAATAATAAAATATTTTTCTACAGAGAAATATTCAGCGTCTACTACATGTGTATTCATTTTCATATTCTTTATTTCGTCGTCGTCCAAAAAACGATATTTGGAACGAAATGTTTTTTTTTCTTCTGTTCTATATTAGTCATTATTTTTCTTATCCTTGATAAATCTATTCAGAAATAACTACATAAATATTTTCATATTTTCAGTATGGTTATCAATAGGAATTATGTTTAAATGGAAATATCAAAGAAGACCAATCGAAAAAGTTTTTTGTCTAAGATTTAATATTTTTATTTTACTTTTCTTCTATTTGAAAATATTCTTCGAACTTTTATCAAATATTCATGATCACTCTTATCATTGATTTATGCTCGTTCTATTTAGTTTTATATTGAAATATGGAAAAATCTGTCACAAATTAACAATTTTCTTTTAATATGAATGTCAAACAGACAATAAAGACAATATATACTCATCCTCAAGACGATTAACTAACAGTATTATATCAACAATTGTTCATTACCTCTTATCGAATAAATCAAACACTAAAAATCTTCATATCGAGTTTATAACATTAAAGTTCATGATGATAATGATAGATCAAATGTTTCTATTGATATCATCAATCATTACATGAACGTCATATTCAATTTCATCTATTTTCTTAAATAAACAAGAAAAAGATAGAAAATATTTCGATAAATCAAGTAAACGAATACTATTCTATGATTAAATAACGACGATCATTATTTCAAATATTTAGTTAAACGAATATTTGTTAAATTAATTTCCTTGAGTTCTATAGAAATTATTAAAAGAGAAGGCAAAAATGAAGAAGAGAAAAACAAACACATATAGATGATAGATATATCCTATTACTACACAGTGGATTTATATAAAAGAGTAGGTGAAGGTATAGCTCTGGATAGACATGCACTAACCTTAAATTCGAACCCAAGTGGGTTGGCAAGTTAGTTTTGAATTTAAGTTTAGATCCAGTAGTAAGATTAACGAAGTGTTTTGATTTCTATTCTTTTACTTTATCTCTTTCCTATACTAGTTGATCACATATGATTATATAAAACAAAGAAGTATCGGTCAGCGTTATTAGGATCGATGGTGGGTGTAGATGTGAACGGAAAAGAAGAAGAGACATACATCCACACCCACCCGCAAAATTATGAGAAAAAGTGAAAAATATCAACGAATATCTTTTTTTTTCTTTACTTTCGAGTATAAATAAATATTTCGATGCGATCGAAACAGAACGAAAAGAAAAGAAAAAAGAAAGAAGAAAAAAAAAAGAAAAGAAAATATAAAATATGATTACCTTCGAGTAAATTATTCGATTATTTTTCATTAATATTTGATGGTTGATCAGATGAAGTTATACGAAAAACAGTTTTATCCATAACTTGACCACTATTAGATCTTAATAATGCCTCTATTACTTGAAATGGTTCATAAGTAACTGTTGGTTCAACACCATGTAACTTACGTTGAAGAAATAAATTAATTGCTTCTTCAGGTATAATATGAATAAGAGATGATATATGATCAATAAATCCAGCGAAACCAGTCTACCATATATGATGATAATAATTCTTTTTCTCTATCTTCTTCAATTCATGCTAATTCAGAAAGAAAACGTGATTGTGGTTCACAAAGACGGAATGATTTTCGATCAGCATCTCGTTTAGGTATAACGGAAATTTGTTCTAATTTAGATTTCTCTTGTTTATTATTATTTTAGTAACATTTCATAATGCCATATTAAATGTTGAACTTGATTTTGATTTGTATGATTAAGACGAAGAACAACTTCACAAGTATCAGTTGAATATCTTGAATTAATTATATATTTTATTGAAGAATAAATAAATATCAATCTATTATTTGATGATATTTAAAGATAAATAAGTTTTAATCGATGTCATTCATATTCAGTTATGAAACTTTGTGCAAGACCAATAAATGGTGATGGAATTATATTAAGATTGGAATCATTATTAAATTGAGCATGATCTGTAAGAAAATATATAAATGGATGAAGATGTGGTGATGATTTTTGAATTGTTTGAATAATAAGTGATAATGGTCCACATATAAGTTCTTCATTTTGATTAAATGCTAAATCATCATTATTTTCATTCAATGATATTTGATCAAGTTGCCATACAAATATAATAGACACTTGTTTATAAGTATTTAATAGAATTGATATTGAAGAACAAATAATATATAACGCTGAATTTTCAATATCAAATACTTTCATTATTTTGATCATCTTCAGTAAATATTAACCATGTTTGATTTATTCGTTCATCAAGTCTTTGTAATATTTCATTCGATGTTGTTTTTTGAATAATAATTAATGTACTTTCATTTTGATTTAATGCTGATTCAATAATATTAAATTCTTGGATTTATTCTAGTATTGTTGTCCATTGTTGAATATTATTTAATGCATGATTATTACTATCAACATTATCAGATGACCACCATTTATTAAAAAAACCAAAAAATAAGATGAAAACAATGAGAAATATGAACTGATTCGAGTAATTAAAGATTCTTTTTTGTTAAATCTTGATTTCCTTGAAGTTGATTAGAAGAAAATGTAATATGAAATGATTCTATTAGTATTTTTTCAAGTGTTTTACTATCATATAAATCAATTATTTGATTAGTTATATGTGTATTAAATGTTTGTTGAGCATTTTCAAGTTGTATTGGATCAGAATCTGCATAATATAAATCAATTAATAAACCTGTTTGTTGTGATAAATTAAGAAAAAGATCAAGAATAGGTCAAACATCTGAACAACCACGATCAGTTAACCAAAATATACGTAGCCGATAATTCTCAAATGAATTATCTTTATTTTGTTGTTGTTCATATTGTAATTGTAAATATTGACAAATCGAATGAAAAGTTTGTTCAATTTCATCATCACCAAAAAATATATCTAATCCATTTTTTTCTCCATTAAGAATATCTTTTAAATGTAAACCATATTTATTTAATATGATTAAAAATGGTTCTAAACGAGGAAAACGTTCAATTAATTGAATAAGACGAAGATGTGTTGAATGCCATGTTACTTGTTCTGAATGTAAAGTTGAAGCTAGAGAATGACATGCATTTAATAATGGATGATGTTGTTGATTTAAATCAAGATCTTTAATTGCCATTTGAGCATAATAAGTAGCTAATTCATTAAATGATTCAATTAAATCTTGATTAATAATAGAATTCAGTTCATTATTAAGAATTTGATTAGGTGAAGTAAGTAAATGTAATATATCTTTTATTATTGGTGAATCTGTCCATACTCTTTTCATACAATAATCTTTTATAATTGTATTTAAATATGTCTTATGATCTTTGTTAGGTAAATCAGTTGTTAGATTTAATTTATCATAAATTATTTGTTCCATTGACCGTCGACCAGATTGTATACGTTAAATTTATTGAATAACAATACTTTCAAATGTAAATATTGGTTCTTCTATTTTATTATTCATTGAAAATATCCATAAATCAAGATTATATATTTCTTCTTGACCAATACCACATATATTATCATGATAATTTCCACGTACTCCATATTGATAAGCACTTGTTATATCTTGTGTTGTCCATCTGTCAGGTATTGTTAATGATTTTTGTTCTTTAAAATCAATTTCAATTTTACTTTGCGCATGCAAAGTAAATTGATTTAATGAATATTTATTAAGATTATCTTGATTACAAAATATAATATACCATTCACGCATTGACATAATTATTTGTATAAATACTTCAATTAATTCATGTTCATTAAGAACAAGTGCTTTAATAAAATTAATATCTTCAAAAATAATTGTTGGTTGTTGTTGTTGATCATCTTTTTTTGATGATAGTAATTGATGACAAGCAGCTGTTGCAAGTTTAAGATAAGTAACTGCTGGAAAAAGAATTGTATCTTGGATTTAATGATCTTTTAAGAAAGCATGTTGTGCTAAATTAATATTAATAAGATTTTTCCATGTTGCATTTGTTTGATCAACTAATTGACGAATATCAAGTAATGGATGAGTATGTATACGATTAGCTAAACGTTGTATAGATGAATCTTTTGATTCATACCAACTCCGACTAAGATAAAATTTATATAATGGAAAATCATCAACATATTCTTCATAATTTTTCATCGGTAAAATTTGACGAGTATGAAAATATTGTTAGCATACATGACATGATGTTGTAAGTTGTGCTAAACTAGTAAGTAATATTATTTGTTCATTTTCTTTTCGTTTTAATGTTAAAAGAATAAATGGTGATGATTGTTGTTGATTTGTTAATTCATAACATTCACGAATTGATTTTGCTAAAACTGGATGTGGTGAAATTTCAAGAAAAACATCTGCTGCTTCATCTTTTATAATTGTTGTTATAGCATCATAATATCTCACAGTCTGTCTCACATTTGACCACAAATATTGACCATCAACTGGTATATTATCATTCATTTGTTCACCAATAACACTTGAATAACATTTTGCTTTTGCACATATTGAATCAAAAACTTGTTTTTGATCTTGTATTGGAAATTCTTGAATATCTTTCAATGATGAAAGCATTTCTTTTTCAATATCAAATCGATTCATTTGATATGAATGAAATGCATTTTCAATACGAAGACGAGCTTTGAAAATATTGGGATGAAATGTTGAGAGAGTTTGTTGTAATTCATCGATAATCTTTTCATCTCCACTTAATGTGACAGAACGAGAACTGTTAACAACAGCAATACAAACAAAGTGTTCAATACCTTTGAGAATTTTATTTTGTACTTCTTCTTCACTCATTGAAACAGCTAACATTCGATCACCTTGTCGTGTATTACGATTTTGAAGACGTGATCGATGATAAACAATACGAACAGCTTCTTGTAATGTTAGACGACCAGCAACAAAAGCAGCTGCCTGGTCACCAGCACTATGTGACACGATTGTTGAAGGATAAATATTCCATGGGACAAGTAAAGCATCGGGTCCAACTTGAATAGCAAATAAAGCTGGTTGAGCAATATTTGTATCATTAGTACGAGATTCGTCTTCACTTATTTTGCCAATTAATTCTTCCAATAGATGCCATTGGCCATAGCTGATCTTTATCATTTCAGCATCGATTAATTGAATCCATCGAGTAAAAACAGGTTCACTTTCATATAATTATCGATCCATAGGGTGTGGGTGTGGCTTTATAAGTAGTTAATCACCCTCACATACACACTGCATGATTGCCAAGCCCAAATTTTAAAGATCAGTGGTATTTTCGTTGAAAAACAGGAGCTGATCAGGAGCCTTGTCTTACAAAATCACGAGAAAAGTCTGAAAACTTTCTCTCGAAACCAAAAAGAAAAGATGACAGTGTCATGTACTGTGTTTGCAAAAAAGCAAAGGTTTTCACCCTGAAATATGCATAATGCTGCTTTTTAATAAACGAGTAATGAAAAGGTCTGTCTGAGTGATCGAAACAAAGAAAAACAGAGAGATAGTCACATATAGTTCATTTTGGTAGTCTTTTCAAAGCTGTTTATTGAAAAATATAAACAAAACAGATACAAATGGGTTTTAAGAAGCTACCAAACAGTTGAAATAGAACAGAGTAAACCGTTTTCTATGTCTTTTTTCATATGATTGTTTTACGATTGTATTTATTTCTGAGTGAATTGGTTTAACAGTTCTTTAATATTTCAGAGATTTTTTATTTTAGTTTTGAACTCGATATCCATTAGGGTCATTTCTCATTCTATTCCTATTATCATATCATCAAAATTTTGTGTAAGTGAAGCTTGGCTCATAATCAGTCCCTCAAACTCATTATTATCTGCCTATATCCGCACTGAAACCAGATTGGTTGTAAAAAAACAAATTGGCTCGTCGAGGTGAACGTTTTACGGCTTGAAATTTTTCAAAAAGCTTTTTTTTCGATCCTGTGTCTGGCCATAAAAAACTAAGATACTGC